>JBAFWW010046036.1:0-32632 GCA_036873685.1 Agapornis canus | reverse complement strand
GGGGTTGGAACTAGATGATCTTGAGGTCCTTTCCAACCCTAACTATTCTATGATATGTGAATTGCTTCCCTATGCCCTTAATTTGGGACTGAATGCAGGTTAGTATGGATAGAATAGGGCTTTGTCATTAATGTAACTGCAGTCATGCTCATGGGTCTTGAACAGCAAGCTTCTGGATCTCAGCTAATAAATCTTAACAAAATGGATAGTGCCTGTGGGGATGCGTGGGCTCACCTGTGTTCACCTCTGTGGATTATGAGTTGCATTGTGCAGCAGAGCTCAGTAGGCTTAAATATAAGATACTGAAATTACATTGAAATTCTAGAAATTATGAATAGTCTAGAAAAAGTAAGGAAATATTTCTTTGGAAAACAAAATTCTGAGTTAGACTAAAGCAAAGACAGTTGTTGATTGTTTTGGTATGAATGACATTTTCATTTTATACTTGGCCTTTTATGCAGCTGTTACAGATTTGTATAAAAAACATGGTATGTGGGCTTAGTATTTTACTATACCAAATCCCAGCGTGTTTTGGAAGGGGAAACTTCAAATGTTTTGTGCTTTTCCTCCTAGCTTAAAATATTTGTTTATAGTTTTATGAATGCGTATTGCCTATACTTGTATTTTTGAGAATTAAACATTGTAATTCTTTTTTCCCCCCCAAGAACTCGGGGACAGCTCAAGTGTTCAGTTTGGTCGCAGAACGCAGGAAGAAATTTCAAGAGATCATCAATCGCAACACCAGTGAGGCAAATCAGGTGGTTCGGCCCAAAGCATCAATGAAATGGTCTGCACCTGGAGCAACTCCACAGCTAACCACAGCCATTCTAGAGGTCAAGGAAAGCATTCTGTCCTTGCTGATCAAATTGCATCATAAACTCTCAGGAAAACAAAACTCTTACTATCCTCCATGGCTAGATGATGTGGATGTTTTAATCCACCCAGAAATTCCAAGATACTCTCATGGTGATGGAATGACAGCAGTAGAAAGGATCTTATTGAAAGCTGCCGTACAGAGCAGACTGAATAAACGTATAATTGAAGAGATATGCAGAAAGGTGACACCTCCTGTACCACCAAAGAAGATCAGCTCAGCAGAGAAGAAAACCTTGGATAAAGAAGAAAGGTAACATTAATAACAAAGTAAAGGGGCAGTAGAAGGGCAGTGTGTGTTATGCGTCTACTGACAAATCTCTCTCTAGGCCTTTGCATGAATTGCTTATGAAAAGGTCTTAATTCTACTTTTCTTTAGCCATTTTGAACATATATGTTTTACATGGGTATTGAGGAAGAACGTGCACCTTGCTAATTAGATCTTTGCATTAGAAAACTTTCATAATGATTTTATGTTATATACATGCTCATCCTTCATAATGCCATGTATACAACTCAGATACAAAGGTGAAGAATGAAGTTTGTGTTAACTTTTGAGGCTTAACCTCAAGTTGAGTTAGACATTTTTAGGCATTTACTTCATGTTGTTTGTTCACATGGACACATCACACCATTATTTTTGTTTGTTTAATATACGTGGCTTTGGTAATTCTGCTTTTTGTGCTTGTTCTGTATGTTCAGTTTTGAAATTCTCATTTCCATTTTTAATAGTCTTTAAACTTTTTTAAATTGCTGTTTTCTCGTGGTGTGGCCTGAAGACCTGCATGCCTCGTGCCTGTCTTGGGCTGAAATTTTTGGGGGAAGAAAGACAGATTTGAGATTGAGGTTTGGGCATAATGGAGTCTTGTGAGCACCCAGGTTACTAGCTGTCTTGAAACTGAATGCAGAGAGCCTGCTTCTCTTCTGCTTTTAACAAATGTGTTGGCAAGTGGGTCCTATGGAAGATGATTCATCCAGGTCAAATGCCTAGAGGACAGCAACCAGAATGGAGAAGTAGAGGTGAAAACTACGCCTGGTGGGAGCAGAGTTGAAGACTGGGATTGGGGGGAGAAACCTTCTGGTGAAGTAATAGTGAGCAAAGGGAAGTTGCCAAGTCAAATAAATATTTGATGTGGGAAGACTCAAGCTGGCAAGTTGGGGATAATAGGGAAGAGCTGGGGTGTCAGGACAGAAATACTCAGAGAGGAATAGTAAATGAAAGAACCAGTTTTTAGTGAAAATCTTTATGGGGGAGGAGTTCTGAGATTTCATAGAAGGAGGAACAGGAATGCAAATGCCTGGAAGGCACAAGTAAGAGATTGGCATTCAGGGGGGATGTAATAGAGCCAGCCGGAAAGAAGAGTGGCTGGAGGCGGGGAGAGGGGAGTGGGAAGAGATTGGTAACTGGAACAGTGCATTTGAAGCAAGAGGATTGTGGTTACTGTTGGAACATGGGAGTGTAGAGAGTGTCAAGTCAGAGTGTTTACCACACGAACTGAAGTAGAGGGAGGGCACAAGCTGGAATGGACAAGAATAGTATACTTTGTCCATGCAGTATTTTGTCATATTAATGGCTTATGTAACCAGACTATAATTATGGTTCTGTAAATTTGGTTCTATAAGCATGCAGCCATCTGGCTCAGTTGATTTCTAGATTAGCTATCTTTGTTCATCCTGCCATTCTTATTTGAAAATATTTTTTTCATTAAATTCTCTTTGTGTCCAAGACCTACACTGTACTTGAAAATTAAACATAAAAAGGGGATTTAATATTTTTTTATGTTACATACTATATACAAGTAAAATTACTCCTTTTTCTTGCAACTGTGCAGTTAATCATTTTCAACATCCCTTCTAATAGTTCAGTAAATGAGAGAAATAGCCAAGGTTTAGTGTGTAAAATTCTTTCAGAAAATGCCAGACTGAATGGCTGCTTTAAGTAAAACACAGCTATATCCTGGACACCTACTCGTGATTGTGGCACTCAGTAGTGCTGGATTTATGTATGGGAGAAGGACAGAAATCAATGAATCACATAACTTTTCATATAGAAAGGGTAAGGTTATTACTTTCCCTCTAAGAAGGATGTGGTATTTTCAAAGATCAGTTGTGAGCACTTTCATGTCTTCAGTTAAGTTCTGGGGCTAGCTTAATGATGAAAATAAATGTTTCCAGGACTTTGTTGTTCTGAGTGATTGTTTTCTTTTCCCCCAAATTCATAATGGCGTTAGGGACCCCTTGATGGACAGTGTGATAATTGAAATGACTGATCTCATAAATGGACACTGCTCATATTTTTGCATATTTTTTTTATTCTTGTTTGTTATTCATTTCCCTCCAAGTCAAGTTTTGTGTCAGTGAAGACCAAGTAGGCTGTGAGTGTTCAGTGATCAGCCTTTTCTGGTTACATCAACATATAACGACATATTTGGCATCACTGAGGCAGTGGATTGTTGCCATAGAAACTGTAATGCAGCTTGAGCTTTTTGCAGTATTTTTTTCAATTGCAGTGTCATAATCCCATGGGCTATCATGGAAAATTACAGTACTGAGCTGTGCTGAATCTGTCAGAGTTTGTTTATGTCTTCTTATTAAAGGCCTCTATTTACAGTCACCCTGCTTTCAGTCAAGGCGTGTATTGAGAAATTCCCAGGGAGGAATAAATAAAAAGAGGTTTAATGAATGCCCTGGTATGATGCTCAGAATAATGAATCTTAGGATTGTTGTAAATAGAAGTTATTTTGAGAAATGCTGGCAGTAAAACATGACAGAAAAATGGGCAGGAGGTATTTGGGGTTTTAAGGTGCTTTTAAGAAAACAAGTTAGAAGCTTTGACTTATAAACAGGCCACTTAAGGATAACATGTTACAGTGTATTAGCTGCTTTGTTCCTGTGCATGTCTGTTCCTGTGCCAGGACAGTAATACGCAGACAGTGCTGGAGTCTAGAGAGGACTCACCCATCAGCATATCAGATGCCAAGTGATGTTTTTAAATCCCTTGTTAGTTAGCTGAATCATCCCTGTGCGGGGGGAGTGCATTGTAAATGCTGATGCATGGAGTTTGTAGCTATGAGTGTCCCTAGCTGCACTGGGAAGGTGCTGCGTAAAAGCCCCAGCCATGGTGTATGTAGGTCTTTGCATGTGCCATGTGGTGAGCATCTGTGGTATGAGTTTTGTTTGGTTTTCCCACTTGCACTGCCTCATTTCTCTCTTTGTAAACTCTTGGCAAAGTAAAGACCCTTTTTTGATACCTCAGGAAGAGAAAAATAAATTCTATTTTCTTTATCTTTTTACATCTACCAATATTATTCTACCTGCTGCAGTAAGTATATACACAGAGTTACAGAATAGCTGGTCTTACAGTGTTGTGCAGATCTCTAATACAGTTTAAATGGAAGAAGGATAGTCAAGAATGAGTCTAATGTCTTCCATTTGTAAATCTGGAGTTGTATTAAATGATGAGGAAAAAGTTAGTCAAGTCAGTGTGGCTCCCAGGAGTTAAAGGCCTTCAATCTGGAAGCAGTCTCAAACTTCTTTAGGTATGAAAGCCATTGGTGACCGGTATCCTGGGTAGAAGTGGGGGAACCAGTATAAGGGGCCTTAGCTGGAAAATAAATACATCATAATTGTTTCCCCTGGCATCAAGCTTCATATCAAAAGTGAGTGAGGTAGGCTGCTGCTATCATTATTACTACTACTGTTGTGATTACTATTATCTTGTTAACATTGATTGCTCACAGGAGCACTTGACAATTGGCATTTCACTCTGTTCTTCTTCTCTTGCGTAATAGAAAAATAACTTTGAAAAATAAAGTCTTGGGTTCTTTTTCTTACGATGCTATGTCCTCATCCACTAAAAGATATTTTGATTTCATGGAGGCTGTTTTAGAGCAGGATTTTATTTCTTTCAGACTCAAAATAACTGTTAGGCTTGAAAATCAATCTTTTATTTGGAAAGAAACTTGAATTTTGTATTACATTGTTGAAAGTGGTGACTGTAATAAGCCTGAAACCACTAAAACCTAATGTGTTGTCCTCTGTTGTATGTACTCTTTTTACTCATTTTTTTTATTCATCTCCTTTTCTCTCTTTTCCCCTGCTTCTTTCACTCAGACGACAGAAGGCCAGGGAAAGGCAACAGAAATTGTTGGCTGAATTTGCTTCAAGGCAGAAAAGCTTCATGGAAACCGCCATGGATGTTGGTAAGTTTTTTTTTGTGTGGTCAGTTGCTTATTCCCTCCACCCATGTTAGAAGTAAGGATTTTACTCAGTTTAAAAAAAGACAAATCGTATTCACTTGCTCACTAAATATTTAAGAGGCTTAAAGTTGTGTTTTCGAGGACAGATAATACTGACTACAGAATTGCTAAAGAATAAATTAAATTATCTTGAAAATATTTACATAATTTTGTTACTACTGTTTCTTAAGACACAGTGGATGAAATGTGTGATGTATTTTTGAAAGTATTTACTTAACGTCCCAAAGTTAGTTTGTCTTTTAAAGACTGCATTTTTTTCAAACTTTAATAATAAAATTTAAGACTAAAGTTTTAAAATTTAAAGTTTTCCATTTTAAATCTCTGTATAGAATTAGAGGAAAGCATAATTTTTAGATCATTTCAATTGCTTTAAATAATAACATTCTATTTCAAGCACCGGCTTTATAGCAGAACTAGCTCTTGTTTTCCTTGGGGGTAAATTGTTTCATGTTCTGCTGTGTAGAAGCATGTAATCTTGATTGATTTGCTTGTGTTTAACTGAGGAATGGAAAATATTTTAATCTTCTGGATTATTATTTCTTTGAAAATCATCACTTTTCAAGGATTAAAAAAAAGAAAGCAGAAATTGGGGTCCTTCCCCCCACCTTTTCCTTCCCCTCCCCTTTTTAAATCAAATATCATCTGCTGTGTAGTTCGATTTGAGTTTAAACACTGGCAACTGCTTTTGCTGAAGAAGTCTGATTTTTTTTAAATTGTTAAATTCTCCCCAGTTCATAAATTGCTGAGAAAATTTATTCCTTTATGCTTACAAAAGTCTTGTATAAAGCAATCATTAAAATTTCTGCAGTAAATTAATGACTATATGTATAGTGCTGTGCTTGGAGGGTGTGCAGTGCAAAACAAAATCCACAAATAAAAATGAATATAAGTCATGCTTATTAAATGGGTAGCTGTTTCTTATTAATCTATTAGTTGAAGTAAGAAAGAAGAGAATTAAAAACGTGCTGTTCTACTTACTAAAAATTAAGTCTTTTTACAGTTGTGGCTAATTGAACGTGATTGGGAATCTTTGATTCTGCAGGCAGCTATATTATGAATTCTTGATATTGCAACTTTAAAGTTGATGGTTTTGTATATGAAATAATTTGTAGCTGTATATATTTACCTGTCATATCTATATTCACCTGTCATAGCTATATTTTCATACATATGCTTGCATAACTCATTCTTGAGTTTTATAAGCTGTGGTTAAGGTAACTGCTTTGATTTGTGGATGAACCACATTAGTTAAATTAGATAAATCAATACATTACACAGTATTTATTTATGTCAAGGACTAGTAGCTTTTACTTAACTACATATGTCAGATATCTAAAAGAATCCCTAATTTCTTTAACAGGAAGACCTAGGTCCTTTGTGCTTATGATTGTGCATTGGAAGGTTCTTGGGCATGCAACACTGAAATTGTTTGTTTCTTAGTATTTAAATAATGAATAACTTCAGATATCTGAACATAAAATGTAGTGTGGGTTGTCAGTTGTACCAGGTCATGCACAGCAGTAGATAGAAGCAACTCAATAGAGTATGTTTTCATAGAATTGTTCTGCATGAAGACTTTTCTTGGCAACAGCTTAATAGAATTCCAGGCATTGTGTTAGCTGAAAAATTGCTTTTCTTCACAACCAACTTTTTTAAGTGCCTTCTCAGTTGCTGTACTTTTTTCTGAGTTTGTGATAAAAAGTTTGCTGAATTTGTACTATAGCCCAGTTTTAACAAGCTTTTATGTTCTGACTGGCAGAAAGGAAGTGTCTGTTCCATTATAGTGTGTGGGATTTATTTAAAAACCTAGATTAATTGTTTCAGCTGTGAATGCAGTATTGATATGCTAAAGCAAAATATTGAAAAAGCTGCAGAAACTATTGTTGCTCTAATGCTAATACACAAGACATGGCAAGAATTCTGAAGCTAGTCTTTCTGGAATGATTAAATTGAAAAGTAATATATTTAATAGGCTTACCCTGAATTGTATTACAGCTGTGTGTATTTTGTTTGAAAACAAGAAACATCCCTTTCATACTAAAATCAGTCAGTTATAATGCATTCCCCTCTCACACATTCAAACTGTTACCTTTTTAATTACCTCTGTTACTTTTATTATAAGCTGAAATTCAGCAGTAGTTTTATTCCTGAATTTCGATTGTTTGTTTTAACAGTGATAACACTGTCAGAATGCAGGGATAGTAAGGCCTCAGCTCCATGGCTTTCTCACTCATGCAATTGGTGGCATTTGAGCAAGTTATTACCATCATCATCATCGTCTTTTTAGACTTCCTTATGAAATGCGGATGTGATTCACTAGCAAAATATGAGAACTGGTGAATTGCTTGTGGCTAATGCACTAAAGAAAATTCATAATAACTTTCTCTTGACTGAAAATACTGTGAAAACAAATGTGTCTAGAAGATGACAGGAATAATAAATAGCCAAAGCTTAAAGATAATTTTATTAAAACCCCATAAAATTTACAGTTTCCAAAGTCTTCATTAAAATACATAGAACCACTTAATCCTCTGAGGCATTCCTCTGCTTTGATTGTTGGGATACTGCAGCGAAACATGGCTTGAAAGGAAGTTGTTACCCAGTCACATGTTCGTTTTTCAATACTGAATGTCTCATCTTGCCAGCAAAAATTATGTATTTGAACTGGAATTCACAAATCCATCTGAGATGCTAAAAGGTAAAGGATGGCATTTTCTTGCTTATAATTACTGCAGAAAAAAAATCCCGATTATGTAGCCCTTTACATTTAGGCCCCCTGTTAATTTCTATTTATATTCTGTGACATCTGCAGAACTGCATTGCCATTCAAGCTTGCCTGGAAGTAATTAAGTGAAATTTAGAAACAGCTATGTTAATGAACTAGGATGGAACAGAACCCACTGTGCTGTCTTTAGCTGTTTGACTGCAGGACAAACGTAAAAAGTAGAAAAAATAAACCAAGAAACATCTTTCTAATAGCAGAGATAGAGCTCTTGAAATATCTAAGGAGAATGTCTAGAGAGCCAGTAATGTGTTCTCATGTAGTCATATACAGTGCCAATGCTGTAGTTCTAGTCTCCTACTAACAGCTACTTCTACATCTTTGTTTTGAGGTCACTTAACCTCAGTGTGAAGCTGTGGTTTGTCTGTTGTGATGTGGAACTCCAGGCTAGAGATTTTTGAAACTTCAGCTGCCTTTTAGGCAGGACTTCATAAGACTAAAAATTAATCCCTCTGCTCCAAGTTAATAGTAGCTTTTAACAAATAATAGTGATAGTTAAAGAGATCTAAGTTTTATAAATATGAAACATTATGATCTCTTCCAGGCAAGCTGCTGAACTACTTAATCAAATGTATCTTAGTGAAAATTTGTGAATTGGTTAATTTGTCAATTAAGATATCTTGTGTTCCTTCCATAGTCTTGCTGTCTCTGAAGTGCCCATTGTGGTGGTTATGTTGGGGTTTTTTTGCTGTTGTTTTTTTAAATGCTCATGATAAGTATGTGGTAGGATCTTCGTGTTTCTTTTCTATGATGTGAGTCTTGGCAGGATGTTGTTATTTTGTCCTTCAAGAGAAAATTCCTTAGCTAGACTTAATAAGAAGTGCAGTGTTTTAATGCAAGGTGACATACATTTCCTAACACTCGATCTTCTGAACCCAGATAGAAAAATAAATTGGGTACTGATCTCTAGAGAATATGTATGCTGGGTCAGGGTGAAGAATATTAGCATACTAATGGTTGCTTTGATGCCAAGGGGCCACTTTGACACAAAATGTCTACAGCAGGAAAAATGTTGACTACCACCAACAGAGACTGAACTATATTTACTGTGTTTACAAGGCCCTTTTGGTTCTGGGGTTTTTTACTGGCTAGGGAAAGGAATAGGAGTGAATCTTTAACTCTGGATAACAGAACTGAAATAAAATTTGGGCAGCAAAGCAGTCTGCAATAAACAGTGTGCCAGATTTCACCAGGCTGATCAGGATTTGCCAGGAGGTAGGAAGTGTTAGGATTTTGTTACTTTGGAACTCTAAAACTAAACAAAGAGCTAAATAAGTGACTGTAAGTATCCTTAGTTGCATTACAAAGAACGTTTGATGTTTAATATGCTTGCTCTGTTGTATGACTGCTGCCTGGCTAGTAAAGCCATGCTTCAGCTTAGCAACTAAAGCCACCTCAGTCTTCCTTGCTCTTCTTTGCTGCTACTTACTTTCTGAATCTCCACTAGAGTGATGAGTTGTTTTGGGTGACATTGGTTTTCATGTAAGACAAGACTGCAGGCTCCTACAAAAACTGTTTGAAACATGGAGGAGTAATATGCCTCAGGATCACTATCTTAGCAAATAGGTGGGAAAGGATTCCTTTGGCACTCAGTAAGGCAGCGTTGTTCTGGGACATAACACAAGTGCTGTTTTTCATGGAGATACCTCTCTAGTGTCAGCAAAAAATTTGAGAGTTTGTGCACCACAGGAAGCAAGATAAGGAGATTTAGGTTACCCTTCACCTTTTATTTGCAATTGATATAGCTTTGTTCATGTGACAGTTCTTGATGGTGATTTGGGTGGGGTTTTTAGGTAGAACAGAAGGAATTTTATTATATTAAAGTCAGTGTTTAAGGCCTTTCATCAATGTAAAAGCCATTTAATGAAATAATAATTTTTATTGAGCTGTCTTTTTATAATTGCATCCTGTCAGCTAGGAAATGTTAGCTCATGCTTTAAAAATCAATAAGAACCTGTAGTTTATAAATCAAATTAATAAAATAGCATTGCAACTCCAGTCATTTTAAATAAATGCTTCATAAGTTGCTGTGGAATACACAAAGCAATTCTGTACTTTTCTTTATATGAAATGGAGGAAGAGGAAATAAAAATGTGTTGTGGAGCTGTTTCTGGGCATTTAAAGCTTCCATATGAGTACTATTGCAGCAAAATGCAATTCAGTTTTATTTTTCACCATGTGAAATAGGAAATATGTAACTGACAGTGAAGTGGAATGGAGGCATACCAACTCCTTTATGCTCACAAGTATCAATGTATGAAGGCAATATTTTAGAAGGAGGTTGCAGAAAAGTGTACCTCTCATTTTCAGTGGTATTTTGAGTTGAACTGTGTTTGTCCTGGTCCTTGTCAGTGTAGGTAGATCATGTAGCTGGTGTGTCAGGGTCTGGTGCTTCCACAGGACCTCCACACAGGCAAAACTCAGGAGTGCAAGAAAGATGAGAATGAGATGGCTGCTATAAGCGTAGCTTGCTTTATTTTTTCTGGTCTGCCACTAATACGCTTTTCACACCACAAAGTATGCTGCCAAAATGTACCTTTTCACCCAAACCGTTGCCCAAGTTTGATCTCCTGAAGAAGCTGACAACTGGTTTAAGGTTTATCATAGTCCATTCAAAAAGAACTGGGGAGGAGGAGGTTTTGCTCATTTCATTGGAATTATTTTAGCCTGCTTAATTATTTGAGATTTTAAATTCTTGCAAATTTCTCTTGCCCTTGGATTTTGTGTAAATTGACTTTGTTTTCTTCCATTGCTTCTGGGGGAGATAATTCTATTAGGAAGTCTTCCTTGATGCTAGAAGTTCTTGAAATTTGATTGTTTGCCAAGTAGCTTATCACTTGGTCTAAGCACTTACGAAGGAACCATGCATTAGCTCATTAAGTTCTAAAATTAAATTAGCCTAATTTTTATGTGCCGGTTACACATAGGCAATTGAAATACAGATTACGTATACTGAATAGGTTAGAAACGCCTTTGAAACACTGATGATGTGTGTGTGGGGTTTGTTCAGGTTGAAAATATGCAATTTGCTATGAATGCATGGTATTTTGTAAACTAAATTTTGACTGGTTTTGAGGACTTCCACTGAATTGTTCAAAATCAGATTGATGCACTGCAGTGTCTTTCTACACTTAAAAAGTATTGAATGGATGTGTATTTTATGTTGTACTGACAAATTTTAGAGAAGTGAGAAGGCTGAAACTCTCCCATCATTCTTGTGTCATGTGTTTCTCATACGTATGAGTGTGTGTTACACTATTAGGAGGTGATGTTAAGCGTGAAAGATAGCTTTAGTGCTTACTTCCTTCTGTGATACAGTTGCTCCTAGATTTCCTGGATATCTGACCTTAATAAATGATGCGCAGTTGCTGCGTTCTGCTTTTTTTGTCATCGTACATCTAACTGCCACTAGATGGTGATAGACGTGTGTACAATGTTAAGAACTGCATGTCAGTGGAGATCAGAGTTCATTTTCATGTGACCCTCAATAACTGACTGGGAAATCAATAGTTACTAAAATTGTGTAATTTTTATACTACCCTGTGAGTGAAAGCATAGCATGGAGTTTTTCATAGCAAGGAAAGATGCTGCCTGGCACCAAGCATGCTTCTCGTTGAGCAGCCTGAACTGCTGAACTCTTCATGGACTTTAAGAAGTGAGCAGTTTCCCTAAGAACAGTTCTGTGTGAGGATTTTAGCTGCACTCAAGGTTTTTGGATTCTCTATCCATCACCTTGGGCTGTTTAATCAAGGAGATATAAAGGGCACAGTTGAAGATAGGAAGGAAGTGTTTTAATTTTGGAAAAATTATCTTGTAGGAAAGAAACAAAGCACCCTTACACTGTAGGTTGAGAGGCTGGCTGTATGTGTTCCTGAGTAGCCAGGAGAGGATCGTTTAGTCCTATGGTGCTTTTTCTTTCAAGCCAATAAGGAATTCTTACCTATGATTGCTTCTGCTTCGGTTAGCCCCCTGCCCAGAAACTAGCACGACCAAATGCAACCAGCACTTGTGCATCAAGTGCAGTTGTGTCAGTAATTTGAAGTTGGTCCTTAGTCTCAAAAGTTTCTGGCTTTGCACCTAGGAAATGATAATGTGTGAGACATTAGAAAACCAGCTCTCTGAAACATCCTGCATGCCAGCAGATTGGTTTCTTAATGACCCCTAATTTTTAAAGATTGTCCAAGTTTCATATTTTAAAAAAATCTTCTGTTTTTAGTTTCACGTTTAATTCACCTTTTCTAAGCATCTTAAAATTATATCATACGTCTCCAGTTTAACATTTTCCTTACAGTTGTTGTCAGTCACTTCTGAGCAAATCTGGGTTTAATAGAGATTCATATTCATTGCTTTTCATTCCTCTGTGTTCAGAGTTTTCAGTATAGTATCTAATGAATTAGAAGCTAGATCTCTGCTTTATATAAGTTTTAAAGAGATCAACTGTAATACAAAACTTCAACTAAACATTTCATTCCACTGGGAATAATTTTGAATATGGGAAAACTTGTGCTTCACTGTACCAGTATCTTTCTGTTTTAAGCAGCAAGGTTAGTTTCAAGTTACTTTCAATATTTTAGTTATAGATAAACTTAGAGGAATTATTTTGAAGGGTTTTTTTGGCACTGCCTCAGTGGAGATGCAGTTGAATTTCTTTTCCTCTGTTTAATATGAATTTTCTTATCCTTTTTTAGAATCCCCAGAGGCTGATATTGCCATGGAGGTAGCTACATCGGAACAGCATGTTTCTGAGGCCATATATGATTGTGTGATTTGTGGACAAAGTGGTCCTTCTACTGAAGACAGACCTACAGGGCTCGTTGTACTACTACAAGCATCCTCAGGTATGAATATATGACTTATTGGACAAGCAGTGTTTCTGCAGTGTTTAAAACGTGTGCATAAATGCCATTGTGTCTCATGCAGCCTGGAAGGACAGTGTGTCCTATTTTTTGTGGCTGGTACTCCATAAGGCGCATATATAGGTCTGAGGGTACTGAGAAAATTTTCAAATGCTTGGGAAAAAAGTGAGCAGTTGGGTTCCCTCCTAGTTCCTGTTACCTTTGCAAACCTGGAAGTATATAGTAGGACTGCAGGAAAATAGGTATTAAAAGAAAAAGAGAATTAAATAGACATTAATGTGTCTGTATATGTGGGTATGTGTATGTATTTCATGTACAAGTGCAAAAGCACAACAGTGTTTTTGATATTAAGCAGTAAGAAAATCATTAAAAAGGCACATTGTAATTACAAATCAGAATTTCCTGGTTGTTTAGTTTATTGTTGTATTGCTGAATTTCTTCATACAGTACTGGGACAGTGCCGCAATAGCACTGAGCCAAAGAGACTACCAACTACTGAAGAGGAGCAAATATACCCTTGGGATACCTGTGCAGCACTGCATGATGTGAGGCTTACAACTTTACAGCGATACTTCAGAGATGTAAGTATTTTGTATGAACAGCATTACCACTTACGAAAAATATGTGTAAAAAGGTAAATGAAATTACAATTTAGAGTCCCCCTTCTTTCATTTCTGCATGTAGTAAATGCTGTGTCACGTTGCAGTAGTTATGAAATATTTACATTTGATAGGGTCCTTACTTTTAACTAGCATCTGGCTTTCCTAGAGTTATACTTCTGGCATATAAGCATCTAGTGCATCTTGTGGCTGTTGAGAGAACCTGATCAAGGAATTACTCTTCATCATTTAAAAGTACTGTTGGCAGCATAGACTAAGTGGAAAAAGTTGGTTTAACCTGTAACAGTTTTCTGAGCTGCTGCAGAAAAGGGGAAGGGGAGGATGAGTGGATGGAAACAAGGGATCATCAGAAGACTTCATCCTCTTCTGCTGAATTCTCAACTTTGCACAACATTACTGAAGTTCAGTTTTGTATTAGTTGGTATGTCACTGTGTAGTTTGCAGTTCTGTTAGCTGTTCCAGGCAGAGTTTTGTGTTGGTTCACAAAGCAACATTACATCTTTTAATACTTACTTTTGAGAGCCAACTCTTGTTGCTGAGCAGGACATATTCAGTTGTGGAAGTGCTGCCTGTTACTTTTCTTGCTAGTGTGTGGAACAGCTATGTACAGAATACATAACTGTTCTGAGAAATCATTCTGGGGGAGAAAAGTATGTAACTCATGACCCTAAATTTAGCTTCTATAGACTAATTCCAAGTGACATACCAACTCTCACACAGATCTAACTAAATAATGAGCCTTTAAAAGCTTAAATATTGGCTTTAAGGAGTCAAACTGTGAGTTTTTTGTGTGACAGAATTGCTAGCTTTCTTGTAATTGCCATCCACAGATAACTGAAAGTTGCTAACTGCATCCAATCTTGCTTATGTAGATTACTTTAGAGTAAATGCCATAATTGTGTTGGTGTCATTTTAAAAATTGGACAACATTTTCAGAAGAGCACCTTCTCCTGAGGCATTTTCTGTTCTAGGAAGTAAAAGTTTTAAAGATATCAGCAGGAAATTCTTTCTGAACTTCTGAACAAAAGACTTTTTTAATTCAGAAAGAATCTGTGGACAAGCTTTTCTTCTTTTGACATTGAGGATGTTTGTATTTTCAAACAATGAATATGTTTTTTCTACTGAAGTGATAAAAACCATGCAAACAATACTGTAGCTTTATTTTCACATGCTTGCATGCTACAAATGGATGGAGTTCCAAGCAAAATATTACTCAAAAACTTGATCTCACCAAAGTGTATATTTCTTTTTCTGCACAGTAATGACACCAGCAGATTAGTCTAAAATATATTGTGTATTGCAAGGAGCAAATGCATCCTGCTTTCAAAAATTACAGTCCTAATATAAACATTAGTTGAATTGACTATACTTGCTTGCAAGTTTCCAGGTCACTACTGTGCTAAAAAAAAAATGCCTCTGCATGAAAGAACTAATCCTTAAATTTCTTTTGGCATAAAAATGGAAACATCTGTTAGTGTCTTGAGTGTCTTGTTCAGCTGAGCTAAGCAGTAAGAAGTCCTTTTGTTTATCAGATGTGTCCTTCTCAGTAAATGCCCTTCCTCTAACAACAGATTTCAGGAGGCAAGTAAATAATTTCTCTTAGATGTAAGAATTTGAAGCTATGAAGCATGATATAGCTTATTCTACAGGAAAAAAGAAATATTCAAAAGCTTTGTGCTGCATACAGAATGGGCAAAACAGGTCAACTCTTTCCATAAAGATTCTTTCTTGGCTGATATTTGATGCTCGCTGTCAGTCAGAGTAGAGTTCTCGTACATGAAAGGAAAATCAATGAAAGTGATTCTTTTTAGTATAGAGATGTATGACTACAGATCAGGAGATAAAATTTTATATACGTATATCAATAGGACTATTTTCAGAATCACACAGTGATTCAAGGTAACTTTATGTAGGTATGCTCCTTCCCCAGCCTCTGGCTTGCTTGGGCTCTTCTTTATTTCTGAATTCAAGAGAATAGAGAAAAAGTCTTCCTGCTAAGACTTCGGGGTTTTCTGTCCTTTGTAACTGCTGTTAAGCAGCCTTGTTAAATACATGCAATAAATAAAGGTTTTCCCAAATTAAGCATTTGTCCTGTGGGGTTTATCCAGGTATACCATATGACCTTACTAAACAGTACAGTTTACTAAATCATGCAGTGACCAATGGGAAAAAAAGAAAGTTTTTTCTTGTGCTGTGACCCTCTCAGGCCACAAAATATTATGAATGTCAGGGTGAGACAGGGTAAACAGGGTTATGTCTTGTGGCTTGAATTTGTAATTTGGTTTTAATTTCCTGCTCATATGCAAGAAAAAATGCAATGTTAGGACATCCTTAGAAAATACAACTATCAGAATTGGTTATTCATAGTACCCTGGTTTTGCATCATGCAGTAAGTACATTTCAGGGTGAGTCTACACTAAAAATTGTTTCCCAGTTCTGGTAGCTCTAACTCTTTTCCTGTTCCTTAAATGTATAACCAGGATCTGCATTTCAGGCTGTGTATGAACTTTAATTTTTTTTTTTGAGAAATGGAGATTTAATCATTTGACAACAGCTGCAGATTCTGCAGGGGAGTTTTCCAGAATTCCTTACCAAAATTTGCAGTGCTGCCTGGGGTTGGGTTTTTTTTAGTTCATTATTTTCTGAGAACTGCCACTGAGGTAACTTTATTTTTCACACTTAGGCTGTAAGTAGAGTCTTTGAATGTGGCCAGTGTTTTCAAAACAATCCCAGTATAAAACTCAGTTCACTAAACAAATGTCAGTTCTCTTTTTCCCTTACGATGTATTGTACATAACATTGTTCAACAACTTACTAAAAGCTCTTTAAGTGTTTACACTGAATTTTAATAACAGATCAGGTTTTAACTGTGATCCTGTTATTTTGGTTACATACAGAACTAAATTAGGTGTGTTGGAACAGTCCATTGCACTTGTACATGGGATAACTTGTACTGTTGGAACAGATGGTAGAGTTAGAGCCATCTTCATGTTGTAATACAAGAGCTTCTTTATAGAAGCCATTATCTTAAATGCCAAGAACTGCAGAAGTTTAACTTAGGTGCTTGGCTCCTTGTTGGAAAATAGCATAATGGCAGCATTTTTTTCTTTATTTTCACATCTTTTGATTTGATAACATGAAAATAAAAATCTGTTTTTTAAATCTTAAAATAAGTTGTCCAAATAGCTTTATAACTTCATATAAACTGCTCTTCTTTCTCATGATTTCTGCTTTGTTTTAGAGCTCCTGCCTGCAAGCAGTGTCAATAGGCTGGGAAGGAGGTGTTTATGTACAAACCTGTGGTCACACTTTACACATAGATTGTCACAAATCCTACATGGAATCTTTACGGGTAAGTGAAACTAAAAAATCAGTTTTGTTTATTTGGCTCTGAACTGTTCTTAGTGGAATTAATTGGATTTATGCTGCTCAATTCAGAGAAAGAAAGACTGGGTTTATGTGAATGAACACGGTGCTTTTGTTATGTTTCAGGAACTCTGGATACTAAAACTCTTATCACACCTTCATGATATTAACAGAAGTATTCTGTTTTCAGTTATTCTGACATGTCAGAAAAACTACTTGACTAAAATAACCTTGTTGTAAAACAATACAAAAATAAAATAACACGATTTTTTGTTTCTGGTATGGATTTCAGGTAAAACGTTTCTTAGTTCTTTCATTTCTGTTTCATAGACTCATATTTTGATGTTTCAAGTGTTGGAATTTAGAGAAAAAAGGAAGAAAAAATTAGGGGAATTTTAAAAGTCTAAACTTGTGCTTTTATTTCTTAATATGGAAACTGAGTTACAGAAAGATATTTTTTTGTCTCTAGTTATGTATGGTATATGTTACGTATATAGATGCAGGTTAGAGAAGTGAGTTAAAAGGGTTTAACTCTTGTGAACGATGCTTTTTTTCCCCTCCTTGAGAAATACTATTGAGAAATTACTGCTGTATAGGGTTTTAAAATACAGTTTGTTAGTCAAGCCTTAGAAACTGTTGGCTGAGAAAAACATCTCTTTCTTTTCACATGGTCTCAGTATGCAGGCTAGTGTTCCATTGATGTTGCTGGCCTCTTTCAACCCCCCCAACCTCTTGCAGTCCAATCTTCTGAATGGCACCATAGAATGCTACCACAAGCTCTGCAGTTGTAGAAGTCATCAGATTTTAGCAATCATTTCATTCTGTGTTATTTAGTGCAATAAAATGAAGACTAATTGGTGACTTATTATTGCATATGAAATAGCCTTTTAATTCAAGATTATGTGGTATTTGTTTAGTTTTATTTTCTCGTAAGTCTTGTTGATTTTTGTTTTCATTTTGAGAAAAACTATGAGCAGTTATTTGTATTTTTAGTATCAGTATTGGTCATACTGTGAAACTCACTCTAGAGAAATTGGAAGCTGTGCCACATTTATTGGACCTCATGGTGAACTGTACTTCTCCCTATGACTGTAAAGATGATTTTCAGGGGTAGTTGTGTCATCAAGATAATGAAGTAAAATCTGGGCTTTCATGGCAGAATCTTCTTTTACTGAATTTTTGAAAAGTAATCTTTTGCACCGTATACCCGATGAAGTCCCTTTTTCAGCTGATTCTCTTCTTAAAATTGAAGTAAACTTTAAATCCATCTCATTGTATTCTTGAAGATTTCTAATTTACTTCAGCGAACTTTTGATCCTAGATGTTACTGCTACCTAGATGAATGCATAATAATTTCAACTATTTCCTAGTATCCTTAATACTGAAATAATTTATATAGACTTGCATTCATATGGATAAACCATTTTTGCAAAATACAATCAGAGATCAACATCCAGAGAGATATGTAAAAGTCTCTCAGCTTTCTGGGCTGATAGCTTGAAGTTTAAATTACAGTCGCTATTAATTTACAGGAATAGATGGTTGAGGCAACTCACAAAACTAAAGCAATGTTGCTTGCCAATAATAGGAATACTCGGGAGAGAGAGGTGCTTACTTTCCAATCACATACTTCCATCTCCATATTTTGATCCTTTATGACAAAGAAAATCAATTCAGAGTTTTGTTATGCTGCCCTCCAATGGCTACTTAATTAGAGTGTTTTCAGCCTGTGTTTCTGACATATCCTCAAACATTTCTCATTGCTGAAAATAAAATTGTCTTTAAAAGATCTTATCACAGGAGTCTCAAACTTTATTGGAATTGCTAGAAAGAGACAACACACGTGGAGTGTTCAAAACACCCCATTAAAGGATTTCTGGTTTATTATGGGGATATTCTTGACAATGAAAAGTACTTAAAAATCAGGAAAATCAGTTGAGTTGGAGGGTTGTAGGACAGTTGCATGGTCAAGACCTTTTTCACTAAAGTGAGGATTCCAATTACTTTTTTTTTTATAGTTTTTGATTTCAGATCTTGTTCTTTAACTACACACCTGAAATAACAAACTAAAAAAATATGATCTTTTGCAAATTTCATCTACATCTTCTGTATTTTCTTTCAGAATGACCAGGTCCTCCAGGGATTTTCAGTGGACAAAGGAGAATTTACCTGTCCCCTCTGTAGGCAGTTTGCTAATAGTGTTCTTCCTTGTTATCCTGGAAACAACGTGGAAAGAAGCCTTTGGCAAAGTCATAGTAACAAGTGTATGCAAGATCTTGTGCAAGAGGTGGAAGATCTTCAAGAACAGCTGGGAACTTTCCCAGTAAGCATCAGTGTAAGGCAGAAAGATCCTTGTTAATTTGCCTCTACCTTTCAGTTTTTACCTTATGTTGCATTTGTGACCTCTTAGAAACTTGAGAATCTGGGAAACTCCTTTTTTTCCTGAGATGGAAGACAGCATAATTTTTTTACTTTTTTTTTTTTCCTTACATCAAGAGGTTTTAAATATTTCCAGCACTTGAACTGCATTACCTACTAAAAATAAACAATTAGAAAGCTAAGACAAAATGTGATTAATATAATTTTTATGAAGTACAGTTCCACTTCTCTCCATAGTAATTTACATAGAATTGAGTTGGGTAATACACTTTTCATTTATCATTTCTTTACAATGTAAACCCCCTGATATCCTTGTAACTGGAAGTTATTTAAAGAATGTCTATTTAAGAACATTTTTTGCTATGGATTGCTTGTTTTACAGAAAGAGCAGTTTGCAGACATTCATGTGTTAAAAACTTCATGAGGTCTTCCTGAGTGATAGAATTAATTGTTATATTTTGCCAGCCTTCTAGTCTTCATGGAAATACAAAGTGTTACTTTTGTGTACTCATGCAATGCAAACATGCTTTAAAATAACACAGGCAGTGAGATCCTTAAACCTAGGAGGTGGACAAAACAGTGATGTTTTCATAGTCAGAACAAACCAGAATAACTTTCAGAATAATATAACACTTCAGTGAAATACAATATTGGCTTTTAATGTATATTTTTCACAGGCTGCAAATGTGTTTTTATAAATATCAAAGTGCTGCGCTTTGCAATCAGCCTCTGCATTTCTTTGGTTAAAATTAACTAATCTTCTTGTATGTCTTTGTTCATAGTCTGAAACCAATCTCAGTAAAGAAATGGAATCTGTAATGAAAGATATAAAAAGTACCACACAGAAGAAGTATACAGATTATAGTAAGACTCTTGGATCACCTGACAATGATTTTCTGTTTATGTATTCTGTAGCCAGGTAGGTATGGTTTTCTTTTTATTTTTTCATTTGTGTTTCACACTAATGGTGTTACCAGATGGTTTTCCTAAACAAACCAAACCAGCAAACATTCTCTCCAAAAAGTACTTTTTGAGTGCCTGGTACATCAAGGTTAGATGTTCTAATACTCATATGCAGGCATATACAAGATGGAAAGATGCCTCTCAGTTAATTTTTAGCATATGCAGCAGTGGCTTGAAACCTGGAGAACATTCTGTCATATGCTTGTTTCATTTTCTTCTTTATTCAAGGGGGTTTTTTTCCATATAATCAGAATTTTCTGTTGAATTTCTTTTACAGCCTTCCTTTCCCAAACCATCAAATCTCCTTTACTCCTGTTTAGCAGAGTTAGATTATGCCTGTATCACTGCCGTTGCTGTTATTTTAAATCCTGGGGTGTTAATCTCTCCGTCAGATAGTCGTTTTGTTTACTTAAATGGGGATCACAGGAGGAGCTTTTTCTACATCAGCAAGCAGGAATCTCTGTGTGTGTGAATCAGACTTCTGGAAAAAAGTGTCAAAACAACCAGCATTTTCTCTGTGATGTTTGGTTCCGGTTTTGTGGCTGTCAGTGTCGCAGACACTTTCTCCAGGAAGATCAAAATGGTCCCTCCTTCCATCTATACTATAAATGTTAAGGTGCTCTGAATGGTTACTCTGCTCAGATTTACTGTAGTACAGTGTTTTCCCATAAGAAGTTGAAATAGTCATTAAGCAAAGAATTTTTTTGTGCTCTCAGGACTGCAGGCAAGGTGCCGACTGCAAGTCAAGAAAAGAAAGTGCAGGCATGCAAAATATTCAGTAGTATTTTTGATATGCAGTTTCATGAACTCTAGTTGCTGAGTGCCTTGAGTGTGTAAGCAGTGTATAAATACTCAAGATGTGGCTCAGCAGGACTCTGGATATCTAAAGCTCAGCTTTTGCAAGCAGGTTGGACTGTCTGATCTCTAGAATTCTCTTCCAACCTACATTATTGTCTAGTTCTGTTAAAAGAAATATTGTCTGTATTTTTAAAGGTGTCTTCACTGTGCCTTAAGAGCAATGGTTAAATTATATACATGGCAGATTATTCTATATTATTTTAAGTGGTATATGCTATCCAAGATTAAGTAATGTTGAGATTTTTAGCAACAATGTGTTTGGTCACTACAGTTTAATATCTTTCCAATAATACAAAGGACGCAAAAGTAAGGTGTCCCATATAAAAGTATGATAACTTGTAACCATAATTTGATGTTCTGTTTAAGGTAAAAAAAGCGGTGTTATAATACACTTCTGTGTGTAATGTTCTATGATTAAAAATATTATAGCTAAATATGTTTTAAATATGTTTTAAATATCTCTTTTTATTAACACCCCAAACCAAAGATTTTTGTTTTCATTCCAAGAGTTAAAAATACCTCAAAGCAGAACAGTGTTTTGTTGCTGCTTGCACTACTGGAGAGAGAAATCATGGTTAACTACTAACATTAGAATATGTCACCTGTGCTCATTGTGACCCCTCCTTGTTAGGTTAGGCTTGAGTCAGTGGTTTCCTATTTATTCATGGCTGAAGGATTTTGGGTGTTGGGTCCAGTCTTGCATATTGTTACCATAACTCACAAGGTCACTTAGCAGGGTGCAGATTAGCTGCAAAATGGTTAATCTCTCTTGCCTTTCAATTTGGCAATTCGGATTTGAAGGCTTCTACTGCTTGTGAATCACATAACTAGGTTGAAAACCCCCGAAACTTCTAAGACGACGTTTTAATACAGCCTCATACTTTCTGTTCTGGAAATAAATATGTGAGGTCATCTCCCAGAATGAAATAGTTTTCTCTGTATGATCTCAGTATGTTTTGTTTAAGTATCCAAACAGTGGACTATCCACAGTTAAATTACAGGCGAACTTGCTTTCTGGAAATTATTTCTGTCATTCAGCCTATTTCTTCCTTATTTCCATCCAGTTCTTTCTGAGGTAATAATAACCTTGTGCTTCTTACCAACCTTTGAGCATTTCTAGTTTCATGTATCTGAAACATTTCATTGTTTTCAGTCAGAACTTCTACAGCTGTTATTCATTTCATCCTGGTATTTAGCATACAAATTAAGTGGTCAAGATGATAAGTAGTCCCCATTTTAATAAGCATTTGAATGCAGTTACATTTTTATTCACTCCATATATTTGCAAGTGAACTAAACATTCTTAGTCTTTTTATAAGTCAAGTTCTGGTTTTGGTCAGAAAATGACATCACCTGCAGCCTTCTTAAAAGATGCTGGTTTACAGCTGGAGGCCAGTTTTGAAGTGTATTTCTGCATGCTGGAATGGGAATACTATTGGTTAAACAAGATGTAGCTGCTTCCTACAGCTTATCCTTTCTGCTTGAGGAAAACCAGGAACTTTTCTTCCTTCACTGTTGCTTACCCAGGCAGATGTCACTGGTAGTAGAAAAGAGAAATTACAAGCAAATTCCCTACCACCCAGTGGGAGAGCTAGCCCCTGTCTGCTTTTCTAGCAAAGGAGGCACTAGGGGTCTTGGCATCCTGATTTGTATGCACAGCTGGAAATGCAGCTCCTCAGCTACCTCCTCTTTCCCTACAGTCTTACCTTGTTAAATTTATGACCTTTTCATATGCATCCCTGTTGGTTTTGCTACTGATCTTAAAAGATTAGTAAGGCACATCATTTGCTAATCGTGTGTGCCTAGCTTTAATTTCAGTAGCTCCACGTTCATGGCCCTGATGACTGTCATTTGTGGCAGTACCTTGGAGGCTTCTTTCTGTGTTGCACAGCAGTATATTTTGTTCTTCTGTTGTCTGTATAAACAAAGCTTTTGGTTTTGCTGTTGGCTACATATAGACTAATATAAGAGCATTCAGTTCTTCCCTTCCTGTCTGTGTTTCAGTATTTGTTTTGTTATTTTCTTTTCATATAGATATGTTGTCTCTGTAAAGTGAAATGGAAAAACTGGTAGTGCTTAAATTGATTCTTGTGTTCCAATAAAAGGAGGCGGTCCATGCAAATATGTTCCCTTTCTGGAAAGGGCATTGCATTTTTATGTCCCCCTACTCTGTCCTGTTACAAATTCTGAGAAATACCTTCTCCCTTCCCCCCACCCCCATATGTTCCTTTAATGAAAGCTCACAAGAAGAGATGAAGTAGGGCTGTTTTTTTAATCAGGAGTCTGTACAGTTGAGCCAAATCCATCTTAGTTTTTTTTCTATGAGTCAGGAAGATAAAGCCAGTGTTCTACAGAATTTGTTGCTCCAGTGAATGACACAAAGATTTCTAGATACAGGAAACAGCCACTCATATAGATTTTCTTTCTCCTTCCTTCACGTTAAGGAGGCTGACATGGAAAAGGATGCTTTCAGAGACCCCTCTGTGTTCTATCTTGTATCAGATGCCCGAAGTTTTTCTTCATTGCTTTTCTTCAGTAGAGAGCAGATGGTGCTCAGATCCATAAGGCAGAAGGGAGCTTGAATTAGGGGAGAGATACACTGGTCTCTCTCAAAATTATTTAGGGCTGTACATGTTGTTGAACATTTTATAAAGGAGAAATGTTCAGTCCCACAGAAGATTCTTTCTCTACTGTGCACTCTCGTGCCAAAGTTTAGGTATGTTTTGAAAGAGGTGTGTTAGAGGAAAAAGCTAGTATTTATGTTTCCAGGAAAGCTGAACTGTAAGCTGCTGTCTTTGAGGGGCTGGGGGCAGTGAAAAGGTGTGGGAGGTAAGAGTTGGTATGGTATGTATGATGGAGTATGTATTTCCACTAATCTCTCTGTTAACATTCCATATAGCAAATCGCACTATGTAACAGCTCACATGTATTGAGAAGAGTTTTCTTTTGTTTTTCAGAATTGTCCCTGAGGTTTGTTCTGCAAAATTGTACATATTTATTGGTGAAAGGGAAATTTAAAATTCTAGATCTAGGAAGTTATTCTTAGACATTCTGGTAGTGGTTTTGATTTAAATCTTAATTATCTTGGTTTTAATGGAAGGCTGCCATTAATTTTGCTCTACAAATTAGTTATCAGAAGGTTTGTAGAAATAAAACATACTGATTTCCTTTATATTCCCATGATGAACTAGCACGTACTGATCTACAGTTGCTATTTTGTCCACTAATATGAAATCCCTCTCCCTGCTTCCTTGCTGGTAGATTTTTAGAAGTTCAGTGAGCACTGCAAATCGCCTGAAGAGTGGAAAATTCCCCTGTCACACAGATGCCCTTATCAGCAGCAACCAGATGGAGCTCTGAGCGGGCACATTATCAATGTTAAATTGCCTTTTCTGAGTGGAGAGGATTAAAGCATTCCACCCATAAATGGGTGGCATAAGCTGCAAATTTAGGGGTAGTAATATTCCAAAATGTAACTATTTTAAAAACCATATGAAAGTATCCTAACAAACACTGCATATCAAAAACGTATTGTTCTTTCAAGCTGATGGAGCTCAAATATGTAAAAAAAAATTAATGTTTTGAATAATATAATCATCCTGTAGTTTTTTCTGTAGCCTATGTGGATGTGTTCTTATCTTAGGTATATTATGTGCCTAAAATTCTAGAATAGATTTTAATATGTATTCAGTTACATTATATTGAACCTAAAATTGTTCAGTTCTTAGTTAAAGGGCAAAATAACTTTAGCCCGAGCTTTGCAGTTTGGCTTAAAGTAGCAAAATAGCATTTCAGAATAATAGAATTATATTCCTTTAATTAAAGAATGTATGTTGACTTACTAAAGCAGCTCTCAGAGAACATAACATAAATTGTTTGCTCCAAGTCTTGGGGGTAGAAGATAACGCTGTACTGAAACATCCAATTGCAAAATTAAACAAAGCTAATGAATTTGGCCTAAACAATTGGTGCCTAAGTATCAGATTACAGTAATACTAAGAAAGAAAGATTCAGTGTGACATGCAGGGATTTAGTGGCACAACTCCTGTGTCATACTAATGAGCTGCAGTGAATACCAGTGTTTCATTCAGAATTAACCTGCAAGTCTTTTATTAACAAACTTATCTATAAAGGTCAGTGCTTCCATTATAATTCAGGCTGTTTTCTTGCTTAGTTAGTTGATAGCATATCCATTGTACTGTGTGCTTGTTTAAAGCAAAACAAGAGTCCTACCAATAAGAGAACACTTTCTAGACATATCTGATTGATTGAAATTTAGCCAATCTGTATATTGTCATTACAGATTTGCACATAAATTACCAAGGAGTTGTGTGTGCTTACAGAAAAAAGCCTCAGAATGAATTTTTTTATTCTTCAATCACAACCATTAGCAGCTCTTTTAATACAGTACTTGCTAATCAAAGCACTTAAAATCTTATGTGTCAGTATTTTGATAAAGCTAGTTTGAGTCATATTTTGGAAGTATGTCGGACTAAAGATTAGTTCACAGGATTCTTTTACTTAGTGAAGGATGGGAGTTTGTGGTGACCCTGTTATGTCTGTAGAAACTTAAATAATTCTGTTCCATTCAAGAGAGTTATGTTTTTCTTGCAGAACAAACTTGGAACTTGAACTGGTTCATCGAGGAGGCAATTTATGTTCAGGAGGGGCAAGCACAGCTGGAAAAAGATCATGTTTAAGTAAGCTTTATGTTATGAAGTGCCATTTAAATTATTAGAATATTGAGTAAAGATGTCTAGTTCTTACTGGCATTTTCTAGATTCTGTCAACTTTTCTTCTAAGAACATTTTTTTCTTGCCTTACTCTGTGAATTTTGTTGCAATTTGAGAAATCTGAGATCTACTTTGCACAAATTACTCCCTTAGAGATGTTCATGTGCTGCAAGTATGATCTATTTATAAATCGTCATAGTACCCATTTAATGTTTTTTGGTAAGTAAAATGAGATGTATTTTAAGGGTAAAGTAGGAAAGCTTTGTTTCACTCTGGCTATTGCTTGTAATAGTAAAGTAATTTGTTTCTCTGAGTGCTAATGTATCTGCTGACTAGGTCTCATACTTAGAAATTTGCAGCTACCATGTCTCTTGTCTTCAATTTCCCTAGTTCTTTCTCTGACAGGAGAGTCTAGCAAATTTTCTTTGCTAGAAACTCTCAGATCTTCATTGTTCTAAAACCTTTAGTATTTGGCAAATAAAGCAATTCTGGTGTCATACTTGATTATTTTTTTTCAGCACTTTTACTGGTTTGCCATTAACTCTGTATGGCTCAAAATAAATCAGTGTTGCTTGTTCATCAAAATAGGCTACCAGACAAACTAAACTTGCAGAAATTTGAAGATACTTCTTATACTTAAAGTATGGAAATTATTATCTTAACAACAAGCTTTAAGACTGCATTAACTATGGCTTTTAAAAATACACATTAGTTTAGAACTATTGCTTTTAAAAATACATGTTAGTTTACAAAATTTCAAATGTTTGAAATGCATAACTTCTTGGTGGCAGCAAATCTGCTTTTAAACTGTGTGTTCTTTGTCTATCTAAAGAGAAAATAGCCCCAAAAGGAAAACCTAGGTTTAAATCCTTGTCTTCAGAATTGTGCAGAGGGAAGAATTTTTTTCTCTATGATATGATTTAGCTGGTCTTGTGTACTTGCCCACAAAGGCTTAATCTGAAATTGGTAGTGTTTCTTCTGATTGCAAGTTGTGCTGATGATGCTTTTAAGGTTACAACATTTCTTGATATTTTTTGTTTGTTTCTACTTACAACACATCGCATTGTATTTACTGACAGTAATATTTTTCTGTTCCCTTATTAAACTGTTGTACATGTGTTGAGTATGGTGTACACGAAGTAGTGCTTTCTCCTTCAGCTGCTGCATTACTTTTAAGGATTCTAGCATGTATTTCTGATGAAGTAGGGACAGCATTTAAACACAATGCACTTTCTTTTTTCCACCACTTTAGAATGTGTGGAGAATGCTACATTTTCTTAGTTAGTTAGTTAGTTAGTTAGTTAGTTCAGTCATGTTGATGGCTTCTAGTATCTGCCTTGCACTGAAGAAAGCTTGGAGGCCTTTAAAGCTTTTGGGTGGGAGGCACTATGTGTACAAATGTGTTGCTGCTTTTAACAGCATGAACACATACATGTCATCTGTACATTATTAAAACATACACATGCTGTTCATGTTCTCTGTTGGAATTTATTTGGTAAAATTGTTATGTATCAAAATAGTCATATTAAATCTTGCATTAAAATAGGCTCATTTTTAATGTAAGGTAACAGGGTTCTCCTAGGACAGATCTGTACAGTAGTTCCATTTTGTAGTATATCTGAAGGGGCCTCTAGGGATGCTGGGGAGGGACTCTTCATTAGAGACTGTAGTAACAGGACAAGGGGTAACGGGTTCAGACTTAAACAGGAGAAGTTTAGATTGTATATAAGGAAGCAATTCTTTCCTGTTAGGGTGGTGAGGCACTGGAATGGGTTGGCCAAGGAAGGTGTGAGTGCTCCATCCCTGACAGTGTTTAAGGCCGGGTTAGATGAAGCCTTGTGTTTAGTGTGGGATGTCCCTGTTTATGGCAGGGGGATTGGAACTAGAAGATCTTAAGGTCCTTTCCAACCCTTACTATTCTATGATTCTATCTTAAGGTTCTTTCCAACCCTAACTATTCTATGATTCTACTTTCCCTGTACGTTGAAAATGTGTAAGTGTGTTTAAATGACTAAAAGCTTTGCTAAAGTAATTAAGGAATTTATTAATGCTGATGTCAGCTGCCCTAATTAATGTAACAGCCAGGTACAGTTCTCAGAGGAGTGGTCTTCTTTGAATTACATTTATGTTCCTGTTAGAGACAGGACTAGACCAGAAAGCTTAATGTAATCAGGCATAAATAGCATGAAGAACGTTACGTTCTCTGGCATTATCTGTGGTGCATAAATGAGAGAAGTTAGACTGCAATTGATCAATTCTGATCCGATTCCTTGGAAGTGATCCTCCATGTCAGCATAGACCTCTGGTTTAAGTGAGGCTCTGTGGAGATGCATGTGTCAGTCTGCGTATCTTGAATTTTAAAATAAAAGGAGGGAATGACTAAAGGTGAATCCTGTCTGGCTATGAAATACAATTTGAATTTAAAAAGAAGGAAAACAGTTAAGTTCTCCATAGGGGTGTGCATCGGTAAAGCTTTCAGTCTTGACAGCTACAGGGATTTTCAAATGTCTAAGAAAGTTAAAAGTAATTACAGAAATCCTGAATAATCAGGAAAGCAACTTTAATGAGGCTAACCTCAGGGAACACAGTTGTGGTGTTTTTTTCCCCTACTGAGTGGGCTTCTGCTTAACGATGACAATTGTAATTGTTAAGGTAATTTGTTTAGATGATTTTTTACTGGTTATTTTTCCTTCAGTTATAATTAGAGGTGAGTGAAGATGGAAAATAGTCATAAATTGACAACAAATTTTGCTCCTGCCTTGGTTATTCAAAGCCAGCCAGTAAGTTGACTAAACCAATCAGAAAGATTTGTTAAAAAATATGCTGAAATATCACAGAGGGATGTTAAGGCAGGTCACTCCTATGATACGTAACAGTGAGACAAACATGAGTCTCCATTAAATGGGCTATACTGTGCTACAAAGGCTAGTTTTGTAATGGCTTTTGTAAAGATTTATTTATTTTCTTTTTCCTGGAGGCCAACATATTTAAAAAGCTGAAAGGGAGAGTATATTTTCAGAACTTAGGAAGGTCATTGGGCTTATGTTTTAATCAGAATAGAAGAAATGTGTGAAATGTTTTGTGATAAACCTCCAAATGTGGCTGTAATGTTACTGCAATGTCATGACAATGCAAGCAAAAGTGTGATATAATGTAAGTTTCTTACATTGTATAAAATAAGGTGAAGTGAATGATCTCTTTTACTGCTGAAAGATCTGAGGACTATGTCTACCCCATGAAACACTAGACAGTTAACTGAGGAGCAGATTTAGGGCAACAGGCAATAGTGGCTCCTACCTTTGTCAATACAAAGGAGCAGCTCCAAAAGGTAATTCAGATCTTACAAAGAATTAATCACTTTTCTCTGTCTCTTTACTGGGGTTTGAAAGACCAAAAGTGCTTATAAGTTGGATCTTCAGCCTAACAGTATGGTGTTGCAGAGAGCTATGCACATTAGTGTGGTGGTTTTGACTGAGGCAGGGTTAATTTTCTTCGTAGTAGCTCGTATGGGACTAAGTTTTGCAGTTGTGCTGGAAACAGTGTTGATTATTCTGGGGTGTTTTAGCTGCTGCTGAGCAGTGCTTACTCAGAGCCAAGTCCTTTTCTGCTCCTCACACCACCCCACTAGTGAATAGGCTGGGGATGCACAAGACATTGGGAAGGCACACAGCCAAGACAGCTGACCCCAACTGACCCAGGGGATATTCCATATCGTGTCATGCCCTGCTATAAAGCAGGGGGAAGAAAAAGAAGGGAGATGTTCGGAGTGATAGCAACTGTTATGCATGATGGAGCCCTGCTTGCCTGGAGATGGCTGAACACCTTCCTGACCAGGGGAAGCGGTGAATGAATTCCTTGATTTGATCTGCTTGTTTGTGCAGCTTTTTCTTTACCTATTGAGCTGTCTTTATCTTAACCCATGAGTTTTGTTTTCTTCAGATTCTCCTTCCCATACCACACAGGGAGGGCAGTGAGCAAGTGGCTCTGTGGTATTTAGTTGACAGCTGGGTTTAAACCATGACGATTAGCCAGGAGCAGCCACAAAACACTTGGAGCAGTCTAGCCAAGCAGCTGGCACAGCATGATGCTAGGAAAGTATGATGACTATCATTAAGGAAAAAGCTCCTGCCTTGACTGGGTATGTTGCTCTTGCAAATCTACCATTCCCATATTTCTGTGCACATCACACAACTATGAGGCAATAAACAAGAGTACAGTTTGCATCTCCAAAAATCTAGAGCTGACAGATGACCTGATCCAAAGATAGTCAATGTTTTTTTTTACTGATTTCAGGGCACTTTAAATCATACCCATAAAATCAATTACACATTCTCATCTAACCAGCAATGGGGTACAGCAAACATATGACTGATTTTATTGCTCACATAAATGTAAGCTGGAAGTTTTCTCCCCCAGAATTCAATTTGTTTACCTGATCAGTGTTAAATAACAGTCTTTGCTCATGTTCCCTTTAATGTTACCCAGCTACAAAATCATGATTGACACTTTTCTACAAGAAAGGTGTTAGGTCTGGTATCTCAGCCAGCTGCAAATTTGGGTAATTACCTTCTGCCCCTGCAGTTTAAACAAGATAGACCATTTGTCTTCATTACCTGCCTTAAAATTGCTGTTCCAATTTGCTGTGCTTTACTGCAATAGCTGCTGCATTTCACTGCAGAAGTGTCTGCTTTAAGTGGTAGGTGAGCTGACTGTAGAAAGATAGATAGTTTGTATAAAATATTTTGTGATTGTTTGAAGTGAGCAGTGCTTGGAGTTATTTTTGATTTTTACAGTCCTTATGAGTATGCCAGGATAGTCGTATTAAATATGCTACTTGGCAGGATTTATTTTTAAAGATTACCATATGGTATATGTTCATCACCCAAGCTATCTCATAGAACAATTCCATAAGAGTGTTTGATGTTAATTTTATTTGGGACTGTACTGAGATCATGATGCCAGGTTAATTAAAGCACTACAAAGGATTCTGTGCAATAAACTGATACCAAAACAGAAGGAAGTGTCAGTTTTCAGTGAATAAAATAGCAATGCTAGAAGGTAATTATCTCCTGTGGTAGCAGAAAAGAAAGTAAGAATATTGCAGAGCTCTGTAAAAAATTAAAAAACACAAAAAGAAAGCCCCACCAACAAAAATCTGTCCAGGACTTATAACAAAGTTTAACAACTTGGGTAAATTTATTCCTAACTTGGCAGCATGGAAGGTGATATTGAAAACATTGTCATATAATGTGTCATAAGGAACAGCGTACGTGAGTGAGTAAGGATGGAAGTATATTTCAGTGCAGAATGGTGCACCATTCTTTAACTTATAAACATTGCCACCAATACCTTGAAATGCAAAGTTCTTTCTCCTCTGTGGGTGTGACACAATTGATTCAAATAATGCACTTAGTAGATGAAACCAATCTCTAATTTAGTTATGTTTCTGCAAGCATTTCTGAAGAAAAGTCCTTTCCACTGTCCTAGTTTTGGCTTACATTGTAATTCAGTGGGTTTAATTAATCGCTAGAGTGATTTGGTTTTATACCTGTGCAGTTCCATAAATTTGAATTTGGGCAAATCCATGTTAGCTGTGATTATGCAGTGGTGAATAAAATGTCATGCCAGAAGACCATCAGACTACAGCACAGGAAACATTTTTTTTGTCCCCTCATATTTCTCTTAAAGGGAAATATATTTTGTCCTGAATAAGAAAGAAATAAACCAAATAGTATTCTGAAAAAGCAAAATCTTTTAAATGCAAGAAAAGCAATGATGTTTCATTTTGATTATTTTTGCTACTTTTGTTGATGATTAAGCTGTATTTCACAGTGAGAAATTCTGAATCAGTATTTATTGTCTAAAGAAATTGTAATCCAAATATTTATGCCTTCTACAGCTACTGACACCTGTGTGCATGTTTCCACCCAGAATGATGTGCTGCTCCATTTGCTATGAATTAAAAGCACAAAATTCTGGAAAACTAAAAGCATCATCTCTAGGACAGCAGGGCTAACAGAAAAGGCAGTGTAATTAACCTACACTATGATATTTCATGATGCTTATGGAAAAGCCAACATTCCCTGCAGAAAAAGGTGAAACTCAGCAAATACTGTCTACTATTATAAAGTCCCCTATGCTCCAATTTGTAGCCTTGAGAGAAGAGGAAATCTGGGGAGCAATTGGCCCTTATAGCACTCAATTTCTCCTCCTCTTCTATGAGCAGGTTTGGACCACAGAGTTCACAAAATACATTGATCCACATTATGAAGTATGCCACCCCTATGCAAGACTTAATATATTGTACAATTCTTTGTGCTGTATCCCATATCAAAAGTTTCAAGGTACAGGCAGGAACAGCATGTTGTGGTTTAAGCCCAGCTGGCAACTAAGTAGCTTGCAACTGCACAGTCAGTCCCACACCTTCAGTGGGTTGCAGAGGAGAATTGGAAAGAAGGTAAAATTCATGGGTTGAGATAAGAGCAGTTTAATAATTAAAATAAACTACAGTATAATACTATTAATGATAGTAATAATGGAAAGGAAAATAATAAAAAGAGAGAAATATAACTAAAAATAATCCAAAAAAACAGTAATGCACAATACAATTGCTCACCAACAGCTGACCAATTCCCATCCCATCCCTGAGCAGAGATCATCACCTTCCAGCCAGCTTTCCCCCCTCCCCCCAGTTCATATACTGAGGATGATGTTCTGTGGTATGGAATATCCTTTTGGCTAGTTGAGGTCAGGTGCCTCTGCTCCCTCCCAGCTTTTTGTAGTCTTCCTCACAGGCAGAGCATGAGTCTGAAAAGTCCTTGATCAGAGTAAGCATTACTTAGCAACAGACAAAACATCAGTGTATTGTCAGCATTGTTCTCAGTCTAAAGCCAAAACACAGCACTGCACCAGCTACTAGGAAGAAGATTAACTCTATCCCAGC
>JBAFWW010046033.1:3272-31110 GCA_036873685.1 Agapornis canus | reverse complement strand
CAAAACACAGCGACTAAAGAGAAGAAAAACTGACTGCAACTGCTGAACCCAGGACACTGAGCTCGTATAATACAGAGGTCTTTTTTTCAGAACTGTCAGACTAGACCCTAGCAGGCATATGTTATGCCACCATTTTTAAAAACAGGTTGATTTTTAGGACCTATTTCTTATTAATAAATCACTTCAGAACCTTACTGCCCTGAAAATCAGAAATCTTTTAACTTGCAAATACTGTGTCCCACAGTTCTTTATTAGGTCTTGTGCTCTTCTGCCAGTGTCATTTTCTAACTTACTCTTCCTAAAGTTGGCTCCTGATATGCTGATTAAAGAGGAGGCTCATACACTTTCTCAGTTTTTATTTTACCAAGCTAAGCTAATTGGACCTTTCCTTTTGGTCTTTATGTGCCACAGAGCACCATTCAAGGTGCTTTTGAGCACTATTTCCTTATGAGTTCCATCTTTCCTTAACTGACATGGCCAGTTTTTCTTAAGAAGGTCTTCTCAATAAGCTCTCCCCACCACTTTATAAGATACCTTACCATTGTATGATATGCCACAGAAAACACTATGCATTTGGAATGACAAGAAACACCTCACCTGCTCTGTTCTTCAGATACTTCTGCCTTTTTCACAGCCTTTGCATCCTAATAGGTCATAGTCCTGCTGACAAATCAGTTACAGTCGTCTTGTAATGCTCCTCTGACATTTTCTGCTGTCTATCCACTATTTTACAGCAGAAATTCATATCAGTCATTGAATGTATGACCTTTCAATTGTGATAACTCCATTTGTATAATTCAAGTCTACAAGATACTATTTTTTTTTTCCTGTAGGATATTTTCACCTTCTTTTGTACCAGCTGTACTGCTAATATGAGAATTTAAGAACACTTTGGAGTCCTTTTGTGCATCTCTCTACCAGTATTGAGAAGGATTGCCATTCATCCCTCTCTTTAAGGAGTATCCTGTATTTCATAGATATGTTGAATTAAGTATTCAAAAGCTATATCGAATAGTCAAACCCAGCACCTCCAAATGAGGTAGAAATTAATGAAACTTTTTTTGCTGTAGAATTTAGCTTAAAGGACCTTCATCTTTCAGTAAAAACTATCTATGAATCTCAAGAAAAAAATCTCTTTCTTTTTTTCTGAATCTCTGTTACCTTGCACATCTAAATTAAATCTGTGACTTCATGTCTGAGACTTTGTAAGTCACAGAAATTACCAGAGGCTTTTTCTTATGCTTATGACTCAGGTAAGAGAATAGCATGCAAAAAAATAAGTTACAGACAATTTATCTAAATTATGGTTCTATTATTTAAAATATATATATTATAGTATATACACACATACACACACAGGGAGAGCTAATTAATCAGCCCATTTAGGGAATATTACTGTAAATTGAGTAACAGGAATATTTAAATTCCATTTCCCCATGGGAACTACTTCCGTTTCATAGGAGAGATTTTACTGTGTTCATGCCGCCTATGTGGAAACAATGAGACGTTTACCCAAAAAGGTCATTGCATCGTGCAGGCTGTATATATCTGTATCCTGCAGATTGTTGCCAATTGTCACACTTTGAAAGACCTTTTTCAGCTTTTAGCAATTATTTTGCCATTAATTTAGGTCTTCTTAGTGGCCAAGCCAGCTTCCTTTCTGCAAGGTACAAATCCTTCCAGGATAATAGAGACAAAGAATCTGCCTGGGCCAGAGTACTACTTACAGGGTTTTTAACTAGATGCAATGATTGTTTATGTTACAGTCTTAGAATTAGAATACAATCTGGTTTTGTGTAAACTAATCTTTTTTGATATAGTGAATTAATTGAAAAGTAAATTGAAACACCAGTAAAGTAATTGCTCATAAATGTAACTTTGACATAAAAATACAAAAGCACAGATATGGAAAACTAAAAGGGACTACAGCCAGAAATACACGAGTACTCAAATTCTCAGCATTACATTTTAATTCAATGACAGAAAAATATTGCTTTAGCCTAATTAATCTACTTTATCAAGAAAAAATGTTGCATTTACAGACAGCCACATAGTGGAGGACCAAAATCTGAGAACATATGTGATATGAACTTTTTTTGTGAGGAATACCATGTAAAATGGATTTGAACAAGAACAGTGAATGCATCAGGAATCCTATAGTCCCCTTAGAATTGTAAAGCCTAGGGATTTTTAGGAAATTTAATCTTTGTGAATTTATGATGTCTACCTCTATCTAAAAGGAAACTAAAAATAATATTTTCTTTGTGTAGTAAAAGCAGAACAGGTTGTAGAAAACCATGAGATATTATGTGTATTATGTCTGAACCTCAAATTGATTTAATTTGCATATGCTTTTTTATTAATTAAGAACAAGATTTTTTCAGACATACTAAAACTTATTTAGTCTCCTAAGTACATCAAAAATTATGCAGATCAAATGGCACATATGAATGCATATATACCAGGGAAATGAAATCTCCTTGAAGCGCATTTTGTAAATAAAAGCCATGTACACAAGCAAAGCAAATTGGGGAATCCATTCACCACTTCCCATTGGCAGGCAGGTGTTCAGCCATCCCCAGGAAAGCAGAGCTCCATCACATGTAACATTTACTGGGGAAGACCAATGTCATCATTATGAACGTCCCCTCACTTCCTTCGTCCCTCACCTTTATATGCTGAGCATGATGTCATACGGTATGGGATATCCCTTTGGTCATTTGGGGTTGGCTGTTCCAGCTGTGTCCCCTCCCAACTCTATATACATCCCTAGCCTACTTGCTGGTGGGGTGAAAAAGAGGAAAGGCCTTAACTCTGTTTAAGCACTGTTCAGCAGTAAATAAAACATTCCTGTGTTATCAATACTGTTTCCAGCACAAACCCAGAACACAGCCCCATACCAGCTACTATGAGGAAAATTAGCTCCATCCCAGCTAAAACCAACACAGCCTCCATTTTGGGCCATCTGAAAGCATCATAAAGGCTAGATTAAAACATAAATTATGTGAATGAACATTTATGTTTTTCAGCTGCTTTTTGGGAAAAGCATTGTACAATTTTGGTGGTTTTGTCTGGTTACTATTTATGTGTTTGCCTTCCTTCTAAGTTTGTACAAGAGCACAGTGGGTACTATCAGAAATTAACAAGCAGATGTAATTAAAGTCCACCTGGTATAAAGGAAACCTTCGGACCTTAAAAAATTATCAAGTGAGACCATCAATTCTTCAAGTGTTATTTGCTTGGTGTGAAATCACCAGAGCACAAAACTATTTCAATCTAATTGCAAAGTTTTGAGTTACCTTTGATTAGCCTCAGACAAAAAGAATTTCCACCACTATTGGAAATGACATAATTAAAAGCTCCTCCAATATAATTAAGCATCCTTATGCCTAGATTAAATCAAATGTATTTCCTCATGAAAGCACTCAAATCTATAAAGTAAAAGGGTCAAGGGAAAAGAAAATCAAATTAAAATAACTCCACCTTCTAAAGGGCTCTTTTTTCCTTCACTCTGTTTCCTAATAAGGCTTTAGAAAGCTGCTAAAGTCTTCAAAAGGAACAGTAAGTTTCCTGTTGGATACACTTAGTTCTTTTTTTCTCCTTTCTTTTAAAAAGAAAATATATAAAATAAATAATGCTTCAAGTAAGACAACAGTAATAATTAAGAGAACAATGAGTGTCGTCCATACTATTGCATCACCAGCTATAGCATTCATAGATTTTCCTTTAAAAGAGATGTCTAACAGCTAGCACAGTGAATACATTTGAGATCATATCAAAGTCTGATCCTGTGACCTCTGAGTATAAAGAATTCTTTTAATTATTTCTCCTGGTAATCAGAATATGCCTAATGAAAGGCAAGCCAGTGTTGTAGCACAGTGCCTTCTCCTCTCTTTCTCTTAAAACTCTTCCATTAGTGAAGCTAAAAACCAAAACGATCAAAACACTCAGTGCAATTTCTCTCCCTCAGGCTAGCAAATCCCTGTAGATTCATGCCCTAATTCTTCACCCAGATAATTTTGCCCATTGTCTTCAGATTTTGACATGAATATATTTTTCGTTCAAAGATCATTCAAGATCTTCATGCAGTGTTTCATCATGACAAGTGAAAGGAGGCTACATCTCCTCTTTTTTTTAAGCTGGTGAAAACCATATTTTTTTTTCCTAAAGTGTTCCTGTCCCTTCAAAAGAAAACCTTTGAGAACACATTCTGAAATGGGAGAAAGCATCAGCAAAATATAATCGATGTGCACAGTAGTTAGAGTTGGTTTTTTACCCCTTCTCTTTTCACTTTCTCAGTAGAACACAAATTACATGTGCTTTTGCCTTGGCTATGGAAATTTGCACTTTAAAAGCGCTTCTGCTTTTTTATGAATTCTGCTGTCTTCAAATTCATTATTTGTTGAAATAAAAGAGAGGCTTTGTCCCTTCTCTTGCATTATGGAGTGGCCTAGAATATTACATATTTTAAGAATTAATTTCTTTCCTTTCATCTTTTAAAACACACATGGAAAGTTTTATCGCATGTTGTGCATAATTATGCATGGGAGAGATTCATGCCAGCAATGATGTAAATGTCCCATGTTTTGATGCTTCTCATTTTTTTTAACTTCATTTAAATGATAGCATTACTTGACCTTTTTAGCTTTATTTAAATGTTAAAATGAACTTCTCTGGGTAAAAAGCATGACTCCTGCATTGCAGCCAACTCTCTACAACTACCTGAAAGGAGGTTGTAGTGAGCTGGGGGTTGGTCTCTTCTCCCAGGTAACAAGCAATAGGACAAGAGGTAATAGCCTCAAGCTGCACCAGTGAAGGTTTAGATTGGATATGAGGAAAAAATTCTTCACAGAGAGGATAATCGGGCATCAGAACAGGCTGCCCAGGGAAGTGGTGGAATCACCATCCCTGGAAGGGGTCAAAAAAAAGTGTAGATGAGACCCTCAGTGATATGGTTTAGTGGTGGTCTGGCATTAGAATAGACTGCCCAGGGAAGTCTTGGAATCACCATCCCTAGTGTTCAAAAACTGTGTAGATGAGGCCCTCAGTGATAAGTTTTAGTGGTGGTCTTGCCAGTTCTAGGGTAGTGGTTGGACCTGATGATCTTATTCGTTATTCTATAATTCTATGATCTCACCCATTTCATGTGTTTTTTAAGTGTACCAGTGTGTGACCTTAAGTCACTCAAACCATTTTGATTCAGTCAAGGACAGAAGTTAAAAAGAGAAATCCAAGAAATCTCAATAAGAGATGGTGCATTACAGGGCCAAGGATGAACAATGGTCCAACAGTACCCTCTTAAGCTCCAATTGCCCCAGTCCTGGAGGAGCAGTTTAAACCATCCAGGTTAAATGATGAATGTAAGAGAGTGTGTGTTGTCCCCACATGTCCTCACTCTGATTTCCCAAAAGCAAAGTGATGCATTTCTCATCATTGAGTCACAGGCTTGAAAAGGCTTATGCAGATACTTGTACATGACTAAACTCAGAAAACCAGAGCATTTTCATTTCTACCTCCAAAGTATGTTGAAAACACTATATACTCTCTTCAGATACTTTTATGTTAACAAAAATGCATACCTGTTATTTTCTTCACTCATGGCAGAGACAAAAAATGGAAGCTTTCATCCCATATGATTTTTCTTTTGAAAATAAAAAATATCAATATCCAAGAACAAGGTTTATTATAAAATATTTGAATTAATGTCTATAGATTCATACCATTTGTTAAAAATAAGTTTCCCCTTTTCTCTTTCACCAAAACTTTCTAAACAAAAAAAGGTAGAAAACACTGTTCTTTCTTTTTCTCTCTTCCATAGTAAGATTTTATCACAAACTGAGTAAGAAACATAAACGAGACAAGAAGACAAAATAATTGGAAACGGTTGATGTCCCTCTGTCCACAGAAACAAACTGTTTGTAGCTAATTCAAATCACCTAATTTTCACAAAATTCATGCCATAGGTCATTATCTATCATACCCCAGAAGGAACATTAATATACATGGATTCATGTTCCATTGTCTAAAAAATTATCTACAGCATTTTTTTAAAAAATAAAGCTGCTCATTTTGAACACCAAATAGGCAGCAACAATTTTTTAAATATGCAACATAAATACATTTGAAAATAATGTTTTGGATTATTAGCCTTCAGCTATCTCATTGTGCAATGTGTTCTGTATATACTTATCTTTTACATTTAAGAATAGTCACATTCTTCCTTCCATTATGAGAGAACAACTTTGGTTATATTCCCAAGTGGAGCTGTAAAGTAGTTGCAGAATGAATAATTTCAGAGTGACCTGTTAAAAACATACAAAGACATAGGCTAGCTGGGTATTGAATCATTATTTCAATTATTTATTTTTATCTCTACTTGTAGAAGGATGTCATATTTGTGCTTTCTACACCAGTAGTGTATTAGAATATTAAAACAAGATTATTATTAAAATACAAAAATATTTATCTTTTTATGTATTGAAAATTTAATTTTTAGTGGTGGAAAACCATTCTTTATCAACCTAATCTTTAAATCTAGGTTTTCAAATAATGTAGCACTGATAGTTGCATTCCATTTATTTCTGTAATTTCCTTTTCTGTGTTTTCCACTGGGAAAATAGGACATACATACACACACAATCCCCCCAAAGGAAAGAACGAGTAAATATGTGAGGTTTGTTCACTAAACAGATTTTTCACTGGAAACTGAAGAAAATCTGGATTCTCCTTTATCTTTTCTGTGTACATGCAATGACTCTTCTTAATCTACCACCTGTGCTACTCTACCAAAGGGATGGACTTATTTCTTCTCTGGTCTGAGGTTCTTCCAGGACTCTCCTGTAAGCAGGACAAATGATCTCCATTTGCTTATGATCTGGGTCTCTTATAGAGGTGATTCCAAACAAACTTCAAGAGAACTTTCTTCTTGACATATAGGTCAAGAGAATTTCATTCATTTAAAGCATCTTTTGGGCTTTTTATGGTATTGTCCCTCACAGCAGATGCAGTGTATAGTATATTAGACCATAGCTTCACCAGGGCACATCCCTGAGGAACTACCAACAATAATTCAGCCACATGTCATCTTTCCATAATTGTTTTCTCCTGACTGAGAGTTTCTGTCAGTCTTCAATTGCTTCTTCAGTTGATTCTCACTTCTCTGCAAGAACTCTCACTTCCTTGCTTCATCATAATGCTGTTCATTAGACTGAAATGAGAAGAAATTGTATTGTTTAAGGCTTCGGGACAGTACTGTCCAAAATATCCAAAGATATGTTTTTCGTTTTGATATAGTTGTGTAGCTTTTCTTACTGCTGTATAACCTTTCCTCCCTATCTGCCTAACTCAAGCCTTATTTGCAGGGGAAAAAAAATAAATCCAAGAAGCAAAGCCCTCCTCAACCCACATGCCAGTTAGGTGAGAAACTAAAAATTATTTCTTAGACGAGAAGGCAATTCATGAACCATTCCCACATGACTCCCAAAACAGACTTCTCCATTTTGCAGGCTAGAAGGTGAACGGGAGAGCAGCCTTTACCTGGATGAAGAGCCATGTGAGGTTTTGCCTGGAATTATTGTACCTGAGCCCTAGCAGCCTACTTAGGGTCTTAAGAGGTTTCTTTATTACTCCTGTCATTCTGTCACATGCTATGAAAAAACTCTCCATCCTTTTTACCACTAGACCAAACCAAGAACCCAAACTTGTATTGGCTTTTTCATCCTGCATCCTGATATAAAAAATGGTAAACCTCTGGCAACAATCTGTATTTTAATCATTTTGTCAAGATGACTGTAATGACATTTTGCACTTGCCAAAGTTTTTATAAGGATTTCTTTTTCCTCTATATTTCTCTCATTTCTCTTTTAAAAGTCTGACTTTTCATCCCCCACTTAACACCAAACTTCTTAGTTTGAGCTTGGAGTTGTTATTTATGCAATACCAGCTACACTGGTTGTTTGATCAAGGATAATTGAAAGCAGGCATTTTAAATTCAACATATCTACCAAAGCTGTTCTGTAGTTTCAGCCCTGTGAAGCTTCCCATCCTCCCACTGTGGTCCAGGGAAACTGTGACTTGTGCTGACCTCTGTGGGTGACATGAAATCCAGAACTACAGTCAAGCTCAAGATCACTCATCCATTTCACAAGCGTGCTGTAAGGATTAATTACTTACTGTTTAGAAAGTGCATCATAATAGTACTAAATATTATTGTCACATTAAAGACAAGCTGGAGCACCTTTGACAGGGTTACTGTAGTTCTATGGGCTCTTTGTGCAGATAATTATACATTATAAGATATTCATAATTATATCAGTAATTCAAGTTACTCAATCCACATTAGAAAATGCTCATCAAATGTCACATTTCTGTTATGCACATCTTCTATAAGGCTCCAGCTGTAATGTGATCCATTAAAAGTCCTTTCATTGAGAGCAGTCACAGTTTCAAACTCATCTGATGCTTGAAAAATATCTTATCACTGCATTGGGTACATTTTTATAAAAGCCTAGGTGTGGTTCTATGAGTACCACAATCCATAATCTGTCACACGCTTTACTAAGGAGAGGGAGTTACTGACTGTTATTTCAGCAGATATTCAGAGATGCCACTAAGTTAAGTTGAAAAGCATAAAAATACTGGCAGGAGATGCTGAACAAAGCTTTGCACTTTTGTTTTGTTTGGGGGGGTTGGTGGTTTTTTTTTTGTTTGTTTGTTTGGCTGGTTGGTTTGGTTTTTGGGGTTTTTTTTGGGGTTTTTTGTTTTGTTTTGTTGGGATTTTTGTGAGGTTTTTTGTTGTAGTTTGGTTGGGTTTTTTTTTTTTTGATGAAGGTAAATGGAAGGATTCAAATGAGTTCTTGCACAGAATGTGTTTTTAATTCTGCTTTCTGTTTGTAAATATCTTGAAATCAGCATCATTTTTTTTAACCAATTTAATAATTTTGAACCATGTTTATGAAGAGTCTACCTAGTGAGATTTTTTTTAAAGTACCTGCTGTAAAAAAACATAATGTCATAAGGTACCTTGAATTATTCATTTGTTCAACCAGATGGTAAATATCTTACAATCTTTGCTTAGGAGTTAAAACTGTCATAGGGAATCCAATTCACACCGTTAACGTCTTACTTTCTTCCTGTATTAAAACCCATATGTTTCTAATCACAGTATTACATAGCTAGACTGCAGCTCTTAAGCCAATATGTCACATTAAGTATATAATTACCTGACACTTTATAGAATATAGACAGTGTATTTATTTGCATTCTTTTAGTTCCTATATTCAAACCACTGCTTTTAGTACTGGATACCAGCATTTTAAAACTGTAAACTTTGAGCTTACTCCTATAATTTAAAGCCTGAAATATTTCACACATTCCATGTACAATATCTTCCACTGTGCTCTTCCTCCACTGTGTTTTTCCAATAGTCTTTGTTCACATCTTTAGAGATGTCTCTGAGTGTCTCTGTGTGTGCCCATGTGCCATTAGCACAAGCAGTGTAAAACTCAGTCAGATGGGAGTAAGGAAGGGAAAGGAGAAAAAAAAGAGCAAAAGCAAGGCTAAGACTTCTCCATGTGATGCATCCTTTCTCTTTCTTCTGTATTTTTAAGCTGTCATCCAGGGGGAGCAATATATCTCACACAGAGAAAGATCATGCCTCACTTAAGTAGAAGCTGAGAGTGCAAGTTCTCCACTCACGCTGGAAAGCAAATGTCTTGGCACAAGTACTTACAATTGCTCTTAAGAGAGGCACATATAAAACTCAGCTGGTAAGCAAGAGAGACCAGACTGCAAGGGAAGAACCTCAGGATACATGAAGAACTGAAACATCCGAGTAAAGATACATTGAAGGGACTCCAGGTACAAACCTTATTTTCAGAAGTAAGCACCACTTACAGAAACACAGTTATTTGATATATATCCATCATGGTAAGATCACAGGCCAAAGCCACCCAGATAATCCAAAATATGCCCAACTCTGAGCACAGGCTGGTTGAACTCGAAGTCGCATGAGGTGCAGAAGTAGTTAGAACTGCTCCACAGCAGTTTTCTTGAGATTTTTTCCAGCTATTTGTGATGTGATTCTGCACATGAAATGATACAAAGGTTTTCTGCAATACTTCTAAGCACAGCAGTATAATGTGCTACCTACAGTTGTTCTGGCCATCTATTTATTTTTGGCAGTGAACAAATCAGAAAAAAGAAAAAAATTAGTTGTTCCTTAACAGGAAACAGCAATGAGAAATAACTGTAGAAAGCTTTTCAATAGTAAATGTATGTTAAATTGCACTAAAATTGCAATACATGGGTAGATCCTCAAAATATCTGAATTGTTTTGTTATAGAAAAATTTACAGTGGAAAAGTTACTACTGCATTTTTGGGGTGTAAACTGGGTCAGTACAGTAATGTGTTTAATATGTTCCCAAAGCACTCAGTGGCTTAAACCTGCTTCAGTGAAAGTCATAGAACTTAAACATGACTTTCAGAGGCAGGAGATTTGATTTAATGCTGAATTCTTAATAAAAATTCAAACTTCTAATTATATAGTAATTTAAAGTAGAATAAAAAAGAGCACACATGGACACCTGACCCAAACTGACCAAAGAGGTATTCCACACCACAGCATGTTATGACCAGGATGTAAGTGGGAGTTACCCAGAAGGGCTTGGGGCACTGCAGGGTTGGAGGAGGTAGCAGTCGTGCTTGGTCGGGCAGGGTGGGGTGAGTTATCCGTCTGCAGGTGGTGAGGTGCTGTATTCTCTTCCCTTGTTATTTCCTTTACCATTATCATTATTGGTGGTAGCAATATCTCAACCTGTAGGAGTTACATTCTTTTGATTCTCCTTCTCATTCCTCTGGGAGCAAGGGGAGAGCAAGAAAGGGGGGGTTGAATGAGAGAACAAGCTGCGTGGCTGGGTTTAAACTATGACACAATTTTAATACTGAATCCAAAATATTATAAAAGGAATTCCAATTGCATCATCTTACCCTGCTTTGTTTTGAATGTCAATCAGTTTTCCTTCCTGGAAGAAGGAATGAATATATCATAGAAAATGCAGTGTGATCCTTCTATGAGCTTGAAGAAAAAGAACATTCACATCTCTGCCACCACCTGAGTCAGAGTCAGGCCTAAGTGGCTTTCAAACTGTGTCAGTGACACCATGTTTAAGGTTAGACAACAGCGGAGAGTCTGTCTCCAAGGAACCATGTCTTTTCTCTTAATTTTCTCTCCTATTCCTGGTATCTAAAGAAAAAAACAAAACAAAACAAAACAAAAAAACAACCGAACAAAAAGCCTTCAAATTTTTATATGCGATATATGAATGCATATACATAAATGACAAGTCTGTATCTTCATCATAGGATGATCTTGGATTTTCCATTGTTCATTTTCTTGGCTAGTAAAACAGTTTTCAAGTTGGATAACTATTAATCTATTTAAAAAAAAATATTTTTTTAAAACTGTGTATATGATGAGATATTTTCTTTTTGGGATACTACTGGGAAATTGCCTGTTTCCAAATCATCCAGTCACTCAGGCAATTAATCCACTGAAATTAATGTCTCAAATACCTTCCTTTTCAGCTGACTTCTTCATATCTTTTTAATTTATTTTTTTTTTAAGAGGATGTTTTGTGGAAATCATGGTCTTAAAGGGATTCATAATCATCACAAATCAGGGAGATATCTCTTTGGAAAAGAAAATAGTCCAAAACCAGAAAAAAAGAACAATAAGAAATGCTGAATGGTAAAGATACCAAACCAAATTCTTATCCCAGATCCTGGGAGCTGCAGAGAAAATGGCATTAGAGTTGCTCTGCTGAACATCTTGGAATTTCCCTAAACAGTGAGATATTGACAAAATTGACCTCGGCTTTTTATTTTAGAAGACAAGATGAAATGTGCTATTAAAAATGTTGGCTGGTGCTTCTTTTGCACTACTGTACCCAATTATGACTGTTAAGAATGTATATTTTTCTTATCAGATCATTAACAGTGTTATAGACTAGCACTTCTTTATTATTCCCAAAGATCTATTTGCTGAACTTTTCACACTGTTAATTTGTAGTTCATAAAAATTGCTATAAAAACCCCAATTATTTATTTGATCACTTCACAAAGGAGTATTCATTCCATCTCTTTGTCTACTTTATTAAGAAAATGTACAAGTTTCTGCAATAGGCATCAATTAACATCCAGCTTCATTACAATCTTAAAAACACGAACATAATTTATTTGGTAGCTCCTGTGAATGGAGGTAATAAAATCTACTGAACAAAAGTTTGAGTAATAATCAGAAAATGCTTCATAAGCATTTTTCTGATTATCTACCATAATCTCTAGAAAATAGCCACAATTAACATCACTTGCTGCAGAAACAGTCCAGTTCTGTATTAATATTAATGTACTCACTACTATTAACATGGGGAAGGATAAGATAAAATCTGTCAAGTAAATGTTACTTACTCCTTATGATTTGTACAGGTGTCATTAAAAACCTGACAAATATTTTGACAGTAAAACTAGGCTAATATCAAGAATTGATATATTCTCCTCCTGCAGTTCTGCTCCTTACAATTCTACATTGATTACAGTAATTAACTACTGAACGGTTTTTATTTCCAGAAGGGACATTATAAATATAAAAGTATTATTTGTTAGGATGTTACAAGACAGCAGTGCTCTTGTATCTACTCTTCTGGGAGCTGTAGGCTTCCCTGCGAGTCTCCACCCTGCCACTTCCCAGATTACTACAGCTTTTCTCAGATGTCAAGTATCTAGGATGTCTTCTCTGGCAGCCATCATTTGCTTTATCACAGCTATAGTGGGCAGGCTCAAAGCAAGAACTAAGATTTCTTCCTGATCTTCATTTTGAGGCCAAGTCCAAAGATGGATACCAACATTCAGAGGTGGACAACATTTTCCAGAAAAACTATCCCATTTTCCCTGCAGGAAGAGCTTGTAGGGAGTGTTGAGGAATAGCACTGACAGAGTACTACAACAGGAATAATAAGAAAATGCTGCAAAACTGATCTCAGAGATAAGCACCACTCCAGGGATAGCCAATAAAGAGTAAAGTTTCTCAAACAACTACAATTGTAGGCCAATTTTTTATTCCTTCAATATGGCAGAAAGTGAAGCAATCAAGAATGTAAGAAGTGAAGACACTAAGTCTGTATTACTGGGTGTTTAATCTCTTGACATGGAAGAATGGGTGAAAATAGCTTACAGGCAGTTTTATTTTTAAAGAGTTGGGAAAAAAATGAGAGTGAAGAGAATAGAACAGAATACAAACCAAGACATACAAGTAAAGAAAAGAGGTAGGTTCCAGGCAGAGAATTTGTACAGGGCAAAGCAGCATGTGCTAAGCTAGAAGAGCAACTAAAATGCCTGAAGAGCAAAAGAGTGTAATAAATGTTGGTATAAAGCCGTCATACTTTGTAGGCTGCCAATCTTTTCATTAAAATCAGATTAGAAGATTCACACCACCAAGAAAATTAAGAGAAAACATCTAATAGACACCAAAGTATGACATATATATACTTTACATAGACAAAACCCCTGTATTCAAAGCCAAAACCCAATTTCTTTCCCAAGTTTAAGTCTTTACATGGCAAATCCTTTACTACAGAGCAGGGAGATAAGATCAAAAGGGAAAAAAAGTATGCTCTGGCCACTCATTTCTTTCTAAAATCTATATAGCAAAAGCTTCTGTTTTGAAGCCATGAAAGTGAAAGTCATTGCATTTTATGGATTCAATTCTAAGAATGTTTCTTAAAACTTACAGTTAGGGTACCACAATCCAGCTTTCAGGATGGTGATATTTTCAGCTGGAGACTTGAAACACAGGAACAGGAAAATAAATAAGAAAATAATCCCAGATAATGAGAAATCTGAGGCAGCAATCACTGGTTATAGGAATTCTTTATGTAAAACTCTAGCAGACAATAACATCCCTCAGAGAACTTGGGGTTGATAATAGCAATCAGTCAGTCAATCAACATATTATTTTTGTAATGAGCACTGGTGTGGTTTTAATACAGACAGAACCATCTGTGGAAGCCACAGTCTTAAAAAAATAGATACATAAGTCCAGAGGCAACATTGTATAATCCATTGTGATTTGGTGAGAGCAGTAATTATATACTTGAGATCTTTAAGTCTTATATTTACAGTACAACCTACCTATAGAACAAAGGTTAAACTTTCACTGCAATCAGTGAAGATGTTTAGATTAGTCTCAAAACCCCTTTGGGGTTTAGGAAATTCACTTCAGCATTGCAGTCCTGACTATTGTCTTCAAGACAGAGAGATAAAACCATTCAGAGGTGCATATATGAATTATTATTTCTTTTAAATCATATGAGAAGAAGGAGAATGTGACAATGCTTTTTCCCATCCCTTTTTATAACACTCACCCATGTTCAATTTCCTCTTGGTGACAGATCTATATTTACAGTACTTGGGTCAATTCCCTGACCTGCATGTTCTTCTTGAAATTCTGACACTGCTTTCAAAATAGTTCAGGATTTATGGGATCAAGAAGTGCTTGAAAGAACAAGATATGGTGATCCTTCAGTGAGGGCACTTAGTAGAAAGAAGATATTAATTTCTGGTCCCTGCTTCTAAGATTGTTATGAATTTAGCATAACACTCATTAGATAAGATGTATGATATTGTTTTCTGGTTTTGTCCAAAAATGACCTACTATTAAAACTTGTTTAGTAGAGCTGTGTGTATATTCCTGCTGAATATATAAAACTGAATATATTGTTTGTGAGACTACCATGGTTTTGAGTGTTGATCACAGTTGTGAGTTTTGCCTAAAAAAACCCCTCACATAGATATCAGTAGTGCATCTTAATATACAAAAAACCCAAACAATCAAAAAACCCAACGACTATAAATATGCTTAAAGAACCAGGGAAGTGTGAAAATTTATCCTCATCAATTTCCTAAAAGCTATTTTTGTCAAAACTCTTTGGAATTCCAAATTTCAGACAGTTTCTAACGTGCAGAATGATAATACTGGTGAGAATCCCAGGAATCATTTTGACAAGATATTGCAAATCCCTTTCCGTGGGTATGAGCTCCAAGATATACAGCAAAACAAGTGGAGCAGCTAGGGCATGATTACAAATTTAAAATGCTTCATATTCAAACCTCCTGCTTATTTCAATGCATAGAATGGATGAGCTTTTCTGAACCTCTCTTGTAAGGCAATGTTTTTACCAGGAAAAAAAAACTAGCTCTAAGGAGAGGTTAATATGAGTTTGTATCATGTTATCTCTCCATGCATTCTCAAACATCACAGAGGGAATTAAGTAACAAAAGCCTTTAGGAACCTTGTTTCCTTGTCAGGTAACATAGAAATATTATTGTCAAATTATCATTCAACTTATTAAAATTAGCAACAGATTTTAAGGTGATTTAAATAAGACACATCAAAATTGTAAATCAGACATCAGCCAACAGAATTCCTACTCTCTCCATGGCCACAGCAAAGTGATAGCAGAAGGATACTTTTTCCCATGCTCTGTCAAGCACCTGATCTGGCAGAAAATACACATTGTTTTGTGTGCAGTACAAATCTGGATGCTTCCTGCAGGAGCCTGGTCCCCCTTCAAGCTCTTGTTGAAAGGAGAAAGACATGTATCTCTCTATTGGTAGTGTTAATAGATTACCAGAAAACCAAGTAAAACTTATTCTTCACTTGAGTAAAGGACATAGCCACAGGAACACACACACACACACACACACACACACACAGAGAAATATTTTCTTCAGAGGATGTTTTTGACATTAGTTTGGGTGTAGAGAGGTGCCAGGTTTGCAAATCAGATATAATCTTGTTATAGTTCAGGGCAGATATGAAGTTCTGGTTAAAGAGGATGGCAGTAAGTGAAGTCTATTTATTTCCCTTAAAGAGGTAAGAATTACAATTGCATGCTCAAAATGCATTGCACCTTAGAAGGAAGCTGAGGCCATAGGATAGTTAAGGACAAATAGATTAATTTAAAGTAGTATACTCTATGAATGTACAGTCAGATTATACAAAGACATCTAGGGTTCAGAGACCAGAGCCTTCCAAAAGTGACCCTGATTGTCAGCAAAACTAAGTAGTTCTTTAAATACACCATAAAACATTGACTCTATTTTCCAGCTGGTGAAAAGGACACAGGCAATGGAAATGGTTAGAAGATGTGCCTCTTCTAACCCATAAAACCTGAGAGAATTCCAATTAAAATACATTTAAGAAGGAATAGGTTATTCTTCAGTTTGTTTTGTGCACCAGATAGCACTCTGTATATGAAAGATCATCTAATCCTTGATATTCTGATTCAATCTATATTTCCTGTGCATTTTATTCAAATACTTTTTTATATTTAATGCACATTTATGTCAATGATTTGGCAGCTGGAAGCAACGTGATAGCATTATGCAACAGCAGAACACTTTCAGCACCATATTTTTCAGAGCTGTTAACATCAGGTTACTCATATTGCTGTAACACAAGAAGAAAAAACTCCAGCACTGATTTTTAAAACTAAGTGCAAGCAGCCAGGCTCAAATGTAAGCAGCCAAGCTCAAGCAGGCACCATATTTAGTGCAGCTTTATAGTAGTTCAGACAATATTTCTTCCTGGAAAGCAGCAACCTTTAGAAAGAGAAAAGAGATAATCTAGATCATGCAGCTTTAATCAAATCATAGTTGTGACCTACTTTTCAAAGTTATGGTTACTGTGACATACAAAAAAGCTAAAGGCTTAACTCGAGAATAAATACATAAGACTTTAGACTGGAAAGCACCAAAAGTATTATTATGGAAATTAATGTCTTGAATAATCTGTGAAATACAACACATACAAATGCATAGTTGCAGTTCAGAAGATATCAGCAGATTTGACTTAACTATTTTGTGCAAATTCAGAGCCTTTTTACAAACTGCTTACATAGTGTTGCACAGAAAAGTTATTCATTATAATAGGAAAGTTGAGGCAAAGGGGGGTGTATGTGTGTGTGTGTGTGTGTGTAAATGTGAATTGCTGCAATCCTAAAATAACTGAGCTAAAAGTCATTACAAATGTTAAGCACACAAATTTTTGTGTTCAAGAGACCAGTATAACAAAGAAAGAAAGAACTGCAAATAAATCCAGACACCTAAGACTGTCTCAGATGCACAAACATGCAGAGGTACCTCCTTATCACAGAAATTATCACTGCTTAGTTTTACTGATGATAGAAGGTTTTTCTTCTGGTAAGGTTCTGCATCAGGCTGTGGAAAAGCCCACAAATTACATACTTTTTATTATTATAATTCTTTCACATATTTCTCATGGCACTCTTTTGTGAGAATACTTCACTGTTGTGTTTCCTCATCTGAGTAAGATTTATTGCTGTTTAAATTCTTTCAGATAGCTGAAAATTTAATCTCAGACCTGATAGCATAAGGATGCCGCTCAAAGGCAGGCATTTTAATAAACAGATAGAAACTAAAAATTTATGTGAGACTACAACCACCATCTGGCTGAGAAAAAAAACAATATTAATTTTGGGGCATCTTCCCCTCCAAGAGAGCCATGGTATACTGTAGAGATAACTAGCACATCCCAATACGTGGCTGTGATCAAATGCTTGGGATGCTTACATGAGCTATACCTCCCTACGTTGTTATCTCCAATAACACTTCATTTTTTGAAGTAAGGCCATGTTTACCTCAGAAATCATTGTTACAGAAGACAGAGGACTTGCACTCCCTCCTTCCACCATGTGAATCTGTAAACTTTAGCAGAGCTCCAGTGATTTTCTTGTAATTTTTAATAGTTGGTCAATAAGATGTACTGTGTCTTACAATGCTTGCAGGCACGCATCATTTCCTGCTGTTCCTGAAAATATGCAGCTAAGTTAGGCATTGATCCCATCCTGAAAAAAAATTAATTTGGTCTCTGTCCAGCTCCACAGGTCATTTCTTTTCAATGCTTGGAATAAGAGGGGTTGTTGATAATCTGGAAATCAATCCTCTGTTGACACTTTCCCTGGTTTTCCACTGTTGCCTGCTGTCCCTGTGACTCTCACAGCATTCAGACACTGCTGAGAACCTGTGAAGCAAATGGAAAGTAAAGAGAACACAGCCCAATGGTCATGTCTTTCTAGTCTTCAGTGTAAGGTATTGGCAATTTAAGCTGCAGTTTCTATAGTGCATATAGAAATACCCTACATGCTATCATGCTAAATTTGTGGTATGTAGTTACCAAAATATTTTGCAAGGCTATACATTAGCCAAGGGGCAAGAACATCAAACCACACCATTCACAAAAAACCTGATGTTGCTGTTTCTTGCACTTGGTGTTTTTTGCGCAAGATTACCTCTCACGGGGTTAGTTGTTAGGATTTAGCCCTGCCATACACCTTATTATATCCAGACCCATAGTTACATTAGCTTGATCTTACCAAGCAATAAAATGAGGTTAGACTGATCCTGTTATTTTTAATGTTAAATTCCCTTTTGTGATCAATCTAAAGGCCTATTTCAGTACCTTTTAAAATCTGGAGAAATTTTCATATTGGAAAACAGGGAAAGATAAGAGTAACAAATTCCTCTTTAGAAGGTGTTTTCTCTAGAATCAAAATACTTGTTGTCCTGGGTTTAACAGTAGCAGTCAGTTTTTTCTGCTGATGCAGTTCTGTGTTTTTGACTTTCAGCCTGTGAACATAGCTGATAACACCAGTGGTTTTAGTTGTCGCTAAGTAATGTTTATTTCTGAGTCTAATGCTCTGCCAGGAAGGAGGGGAGGCCAAGAGGAAGCAGAGACAAGACACCTGACCCAAGCTGGCAACGGGGTATTCCATACCACAGCACGTCATGCCCAGGGAGGTACCTGAGAGTTACCTGGAAGGGCACACACTTCCTGGTTGGGCTTCTTTTCAGCAGGTAGTATCGTACTCTCTTCCCTTGTTATTTCCTTTATCATTACCATTATTGGTGGTAGCAGTAGTGATTTGTGTTATACCTTATTTACTGGGCTGTTCTTATCTCAACCAACAAAACTTTCAGACAAGAATAAATTTCTGGTATTAGCAGGACACTGCTACATTTTCAAAATACAACGTATTTTTGAAAATTATTCTCTCAAAAGTTAAGTTTTTTTGTATAATCTAAGATAAAATTAAAAACAAAGAACAGGAAAGTTAGTGTTGTTGAAATAAGACATTTCTGTTCATTAACTTAAAAATCCTTTCTCTACAGTAGTGTTTCAAATTTCTCATTTCCAATTCAACTCACAATGAAGCTCAAAAGTCAAAATCTCTCATTTGTCTTTGTAACTGAATTTTCTTACTCTTGACAGTTGTAATTCCAGTGCAAAGGTTTTTTAAGGGTTTGTGAACTTAAAAGAAGCCAAACACACCCCAGTTGTCCCTGTATTATTTTCCTTATTTAAAAAAAGCAGTAGAGATCTGTTTAACAGAATCACATTTTCAGTCCTGTTCTGTGGAAGAACAGAGGAAAGATATTTGGCTGTGAGGTTTCTAACACAGTTTCCAGATCAGATCTTTGAAACTTCTGGAGAGCTTTGAAGTGTAACTATCATTATTTCTGATTTTATATTTACACTCACACAATATTGTTCATTGCTGAAACTATATATAATAGTATATAATTTAGAAATTAGAAATTAGTTATTTGGTTTTAGTTCTGGCTAATAGAAATATTGATGCTTTAGAGAAATAAATTGAATATAGAATGCATTCCACAGAAATATCAAAATGCACAAACCCACAAAATCTTCTTCTTGAAAAGCAGAGCTGTAAACACTTATTAAAATATTGTATTGCTTTTCCTGCTACAAAATTTCTGATTAAGACTCATAACGGATTTTATTGCAGACTTAAGCTGTTTAATGAGAGTTTAAGAGAACATGTTGTACAAATTCTCTAGGGACATATAAAATGTCTTCTCACACTGTGTTAGTTTGAACAAACAATACCTCTACCCCAGAAGTAAGTCTTGAAATCTGCATCTGGTTCTAGTGATCTCAACATGGGTTTACCTGTTACTGTTCTATTCTGTATCACAAAAAAACAAAAACAAAAACAAAAAACCACAAAAACAAAAACAAACACACAAAAAAAAAAACCTGCCAAAAATCAAAGAAAAATTATCTCCTGTTCAGCAAACTACAGAGACACTTTGAAAGAGTGAGAACTGAGATGGTTCTTCTGAGTGGGGAAGTGACAGGATAACCGAGATGAAAGAACTGAATTCACTAAGAGCAAAAGAGACAGTGGAAGGAAATAAAAATATCTGCTAGTGACAGAGAGAGCATTAAAAGTGACAGTTGAAAGGGAAGGACTTCACAGAGGCGACTGGCAGGAAAGGAAGACCTAGCAACCACAGCTTAACAATAGAATGATGGTGGGGGTGGAAACTGCATAAAGGATGTGAAGAAACATGAAAAATGAAATAGGGGGAGACTGGGCAGCAGAGTGAAAAAGAGCTGCAGAGTTTGAAAGCTGAGGAGTAAAGAGGAAAAAAGGTCTGGAGAGTTATCAAAGAGTTTGCACTGCTAAAATCCTATGGTAGCTCAGCTAATCCAGTGAGAAAACTTGAGATGTTACATTAATTTTGTATCTTTATTATCCACAGGATGTAACCTGTTTCATTGGAAGCTTGTCACTGCTGTTTATGAAAATGTTTACTTATTTTAATTTTTTATATGATGACTAATTTTTCTGTTTATTCCACTTTTCCTGACAACCTGTATTCACAACTGAGGTGAATCAGAGACATATGGTTCATACTGAGCTGACTTTCTGAAGTTGATGTGTTACTCCAGGACAAGTATTAGTGTTACTGTGCAACTGATTTCCTCCTGTTATAACTATAGTTAGACCTACCCAGAAAACATCTGTGCACATACTTCCTTTTTCAAAAATAATGAGTGCACTGTGCCCTGTGCCACTGGTTAATCTTAGCCAGCTTGGGGACTTTATATTATTCAGGAAAGATATATATTCTTAGAATCTGCTAACTTTGGAATAAGCTCACTGACTAGTTTTCAGAATGAACCTGGAAGCGTTGCCTAAGCTCTCCTATTCTTATTCTCCTTGCATAATACTTTAATCTGAAATAGTTCTATTACTAGAAGAACATAGTAATATAAGTAAAAGCAGGAAAAGGAGATCCTGTAATAAAGAGCTCTTACATTTCTGAGGTGTCTGAGTGTACAGCAAGCAAGGACATAGAAACATGAATTTGTCAAAGAAATGTATGATGGGGTACCCCACCACATTTAACATCACTTATTCTGGATCATTTTACAGAATGGATATCTTTGCATACTGAACCATCACTTAGTCATTTTTCTGTCTTGTGCAATGGTAAGTGGTAAAATCATTACACAAGAAATCTTTGTATATTTCATACCCAGCACGTTCATCCAAGATATTTGCATAATTTGCAGACCATGCAGCATAACTCTGTCCTGTAAATTATTAAAAGAGCAGATTTTTTTTTTCCCTCCATTTTGGCAAAGCTTTTGATCATCCTAGCGGGAGTTACATCCCCACTCCAGTTGATTGTGAGGTGACAAGCGTATGAAAGTAAAAGTCAATTGATTTTTTATATTTTTACACCTTATTTAGACAACTATGGTGCAGACATTTATGCAGAAGTTTATATGCATAACTGGAAAACATTCAAGGAGGAGACATTAAATCTTTTTCATAAAAGTAGTGGTCAGGAGGTATGGTCTGGTTCCCACCTTATCTCATGTAATTCCTACCGGGGTGTTACAGAATATTTGTACATCTCAGCACCTGAGTTAGGCTTGAACATATTATTTTATGGACAATACAGGTCTCTCCAGTATAATCCTGAATAACTTCCCCTGTAGCAATCTTTCATGATTACTGTCAGGTTGATGTAGAAAAGTTAGCAATGTCTCTGTATGCTATTATTGTCATAGAAGCTATGTAGGTTGTTCATTTGCAAAGCCCAAAGCCCACATAACGTTGTGATGATTTTCTCCCTCTCTGAAGAAGCTATCAAGACATGATAAATGGTTTCAACAGTGCTAATACTGATATTCTCTTCACACAGTGAAGATCAAAAATGTATACTGTTTTCTGTCATTAATATTTCTAAAATTAATTTTGCTTCTGTGGACAGCTTCACAAGCATAGTCTCTTTTTCAAAACTGGGTTTTCTTCTCTCTCTTAATTTTCTTGATGCACATTGATAAAAACATGGCTATAAAATAGAAGTTAAGCTAATTACTGTTGCAGGTAAGTTCATCATTATATTTTACATACCAAACCGAAAAAAACATACCAGGCTGCATGAAAGAAGCTGATGACAGACATTACCATATATGTCAAGGAGGTGTTCTGTTTTGAATAATTTTTCCTTGTTATGAGGGATAGAGAATTTTATGTAGATAAATGTGCAGCCTTTCCAGTGTATGTTTCTTCCTTTGGAATGTCTTGTTTAAAATGTCTAGTAAAGCTCCTTCTCAGTACGTAGAACAGTTTTTGTGCTGCTTGTATATTCTTGCTTAACCACTTTTTAGTATAAAATTACACTGTTTTCTTAATATCACTTTAGAGTGGGTGGGTAGATGAAAAGGTATACATATGGGTATGAAAAAGCTATACAAAGAAAGCTTGACAGATACAAATTCGGGTCTCTATATAGGACGAAACAGAAGATTTTATTCCATTTTTATACTTTTCAGCACTGCTCTAATGCAAATATTTTACCATTCTGCTTGTTCAGATTTCACATATAGCTTGTTTACTTTGAATTAAAAACTTTTTTTTGGAAATGTCTTAGTCTAAAACTGGGTGATATACTTAAGTTATATTGTTATTCTCTTCAAATAGCTTTAGAGGGACAAAAGTTATTAGGGCAAATGAGAGCAATGAAAAACATTTTTTAAACTGGATTAGTTTAAACTACCAGATAAGAACTGATAAATTCCCAAGAAAGGGGGGTGAAGGTACCACACTGCATAACAAAGGCTTTCTTTGCAACTGCTTGCTCTCTGGGCAAAGAGGATTCATACCTGGAAAAAGATGTCCATCTAAGATCTTAATTGTGGTCTACAAAAATAGCTTTTAATAGGACCTACCAAGCAACAGATAAGCGATGTTCTGGGATGGTGACTGATCAGTGAAACCTGTTTCCTTTCCCAGGAGAATGGCAGCAGGCAGGAGTCAAGCCAGTGACGACACTGTCAGCATGGAGCAGAAAACTCTGGGGAATAAATTGGGAGATAGCAAAGCCAAATCAATCATCATGGTGGGCAGTAAGACACCAAAACTGCAGATGTAGAAAATGGAGGAAACCCGAGATTTCAGTAAGCAGCTTGTAAAAAGAATCTCTTCCCAACACTCCTAATGCAAAAACCTCTCCTTTTTCAGTTTGTTTGTTTGGATTTGGCTTTGTATAGGCCATTTATATTAATAATTCCTTTGAGAGAGATCTGTCCATGAAGAAGTGGTTGTAGAAAGCTTGATGTGACAGCAGGATGATCTGAGTGATATTCCAGAATATATAACAGAAAACATAAAATTAACATCCTTAGTTTTTTGCATTTTACTGGTAAAGTTCCTTGTAGTTTAAAAATTATCAGTGTTCTCTGCACAGCTCCATCATTTTTGTATCTTAACACACTTTACCTTTGAACTAAAATATATTCTAGAAAATTAAAATAAACCAGCAGTTCTTTAAATTAAACAAATCTATACCACAACATCAGAAACTTCCTTCAACAATAATTTTGTATATTGCCATTGGGATCTTTGATGAACTTTGGTATGCTTTGTGTAAAGCAATGTAAATAACTGTTAGCAGAATGACTAACTCTCATTACACAGAAAATTAGTTTAATTTTCTTTTGCCTAATTTTTTTAAGCAAATAAGATTTTGCATATGAATAGAGACTTTACTGGTTTGGAGCAGAGTTTCTGAGTTCATTTTAGGCATATAAACTTACGGAATTGCTAAAAGAATAAAAATATCAATATAAAATATATAATAGCAGTTGAAAAACATTAAAAAATATACTATAGATCCAGGAAAGAAATTGATAATTTAAATCTATTTAATTTGCATTTAGAGATAATCAGTTCCAAACATGAAATGTTAGTTGATCAGGTAATGGCTTCATTAACAACAGTTAATCACATACTACCCTCCATTCATTTTCAGAACTTGGAATTAGTTATGCAAATTATAGCAATTAAAATATTTCAGTCAAGGGCTTAATCCATTTGAGAAAAAAACTCACACAAACTCACCACAAATTTATCGATCATTTATAAGAACCAGAATGTGAGATGAATATCTAAATCTAGAATAAAAATTGTGATACTAGCTAGATAGATATACTTTTCTGTATGTAGAATAAATGCAAACAATGGAAATGGTTGTTTGGTGTTTTTTATAATAAGTTTAAAACTGGAATTTTACTGACACTTTATTCATCTGGAAAAAAACAGAATTTCCTGAATCTATGAACCCAAATGGCCTATTAGAGCTAATTTTAGCAAATATCTTTGAGTTACAGCTCTTAGAAAACAGTCATTCTTGAAAACAGACTCCAAAAATAATTAGGAATCACAACAGAGAAACCTTCTCACAGCTTGCTTTTGTTCTGAGTCCTGGATGCAATCCAGTGGAACAAGTCATCTATTTTCCATTTAGACAACATAAGTAAGCAGAGAAAGTGAATGAGGAAAAGCTGTGGTTTCCCTAAGTGTTATTTATGGATACTGTAATTTTGAGTACTTGGTATAATTTTATATTTTAACAGATATATCACCAAAAACAATATCCTAGCAAGCTAGGTGTTGGGATGGAAAAAAACATTGTTAGTTCTGTGACAGGATTTTCAATGGTGGCACAAGTGAGTTGTAACACGTTGTCATGCACAACAAAGATAGTTTTACTGGCTGTGTGCAATGCATAGTCTTGTGTTGTGCAGCAACTCACATACGCCCATATTTTATTGTGGTGGTTTAAATTTCTAGATGATACTGATTGACAACAAGCAATATATTTATCTTTTTTTCTCAAGAATGAAACCACAAACAGAAAATAGTACACTCACAGGTACCAAGCACACAGTGAGGAATTCAGTACTAGATATGCAGCAGGCTATTTTTGTTTAAAACTTGTTCATAGAATCAAAGAGCTGCTTAAAATACTTTTGCTATTCAATAAATATTTGTTAGATAAAGAGACTAGTGTATGTCTCTGAAAACTGCCTGGAACCACTCATGCCCGCCTTTCCAGGTTTTACATAAATAGATCAACTTCTTAAAACACCCTGAACTTTCACCAATCTTCAGCACAGGATTAAAAAGCATTAAGGGAAGGGTATGATGTAAAACTCATATCTTGTCTATGGTCAGGATTTTCATACCTCCTTACTTCGCACCACCAAGGGAACCTGTGCAACTGGTACAAGAGGTGCAAAGTTACTCTTCCCAATAAGGCAAAGATATTAAACATGGATCTATCTGATCTCATGGAGTGCAACAGTTTGCACAAGAAGTTAAGTGAAAGGGATTGCTGAGAACTTTTCCTAGTACTGGTACATACAAGTTACAATTAAAGTAACATACTTCTTCAAATTAAAGAAAAACATTCAAAAAGGAAACTGCCATAGGATTTGCACTGGCCTAGGGTGCTTTCGTAGGTCAGTCTGACAGGAATCTGCCAAGTCAGGTCTCTTCACTGCCCATTACCAATGGCTTTTGTATTAACAGAAGAAAATTATAGTTGGTGCTAAAAAAGAAGTCATGAATACTTTCCTCATTAGCATAATGAACAGCTGTTTCATAACTAGTATGCTGCTTAAGTGCTCTTAGTGAAATCATGCAGTGTCTATGCTCAGTGAAACACGAAAGTGTAAATAAATCAGGAAACAATCCCATTTGCCATCCTTTCCATGGACCCTTACTTTTCCTAATGTGTGTATTTGAGCTGAGTGGCTGCCTGAGATGAAGTACCACAACCTTCTTGCACTCAAGAATACCACATATATAAGTTTTTCACTGAGTATTCCTCAGTTGCATCCTAGATTAATTTGTGAGAGGTAAAAAGGGACATAAGCATTCCTCTGCCGCTGGACAGAGTTGCATTGATGGCACTTTTGCCTGCCTCAGTCAAGCTGCCAGTCAAGCAATCTACTGCACCACATGAGCTTCATGTGCCCAGCTGATAATATAGTAATTTTGAACAACCTTCTACCAGCCTGCACTCATATAACCAAAGGTAAGCGGGTAAAAAAGGAGGTGGAACCTCCTGGCTTCCTAAAGAACACAGATGAAATGCAGATGGATGCTAGGGTACTTTTCTTTCCTTCTTGCATCAATCCCCGTGGTTTTATATCTCTGGTTAGGAAATTCATAACTGCCTCTTTTAATATATATTAAAATATATTTGCATGTCCTCAAATGGGTCTGGACTTTGTTGGTGTCACTTTGGGAATGTTTTTTTAGGGATTGGGTGAGATGTTGTTTTATGATATAGGAAGAATCCTAAGCAGAGAACTTTCTCTTGTGGATTTGGGGATATTACCTTATTTTTAAGGAGTTTTTTTTCTCTTGTAAACAGCAGAAGGTACACAACCTGAGTTTCTCTTGTTTTTCTAAGAAATACTTTCACCCCCAGCCTAAGAAAAGGTTTACAAATTCATTTCGCTCATGGTAGGAATTGCCAGATCTGGCAAATCTTTCCTTTCACCACTTTGAGACAGATATTAATAATATTCAGGTGCTTGAATAATTAGATGGATATTTGGATTTTCAGCCAGGAATAGTCATAAGTTACATGTTCCTGAAAAATGCAGATCTGGTTTTTCAGCTGCCAGTTGTTTAAATACCTTTTGAGAGCCTAGCTCTGAAAGAGAGCTTTACAACATACAGCAATTCTCAAGAAGCTGAAGAACTTTTATTCTTGATTTAACTGAAAACACAAACCTAAGGAAGCCACAGCATTCCCAGATTTCACAGCATGGTGAATTAATAAGCACTTTAAATTGCCTTAATTGCTTAGTGTAGATGTATCAACATCTTATTGAAGTCTGCTTTTTAGATATTTGTTATTGTAACATTATTCACACATCAAAAAAGCCTCATTTTTATGCATGTATAACAATTACAACAAACTGCTATAATTACCAACTTTGTATTACAATATTCAAATTATTAAGAAATAACCACTGTAAGAGCAGAGTATGTCTTGCTCATGTTTCTGTAACATATTAATTACCTATAAATCTTTGGAAAACTACAATTAAGCTGCCTTGAGAAATATTTATTTTCAGCTCATTTTACTGACACAGTCATGAAAGAATTGTGTGTGAGTGGCAATCATAAATGGGAGTCCTTCCTTTAAACAAGATAAAGGTTTAAGAGAATCTCCTGCTCTTTTAGATCACAGGAAAAGACTATAGGCATTTGGATTTCCTTCTATACATCACTTGTCATTGCACATTATCTCCTACTAACAGCTGGTGACAGAAAAACTGCACCTCTAAGCAACTTCTCTTTTTTCTTCCGTTTCAGTCCATTTACCTCAGAGATAAAACTGGTTTAGTTTGCCTATACACAACATCTTATACAGGTCATAATTCAAATCCCTTCTGTTTAACATAGAGATGATGCACCTTTTTTTATTTGTTTAAAAATAGCTGAAAATAATGGCTCCTGCAGCTCTGGAGCCCCACACAACAGAGGCGTTCAGGTCACTACCTTCTGAGGAAAAACGAAAACAAACCCAAACTAAAAAAGAAAAAAAAAACAACCCACAAACAAAACCAACCAAACA
>JBAFWW010046031.1:2808-19495 GCA_036873685.1 Agapornis canus | reverse complement strand
TTCTAAGGTGAAACTATTGGTCAGTAATGGCCAAACATGAAAAGGGTGCATGGATGCAAAGGAGCTCTGGGAGGATTATGGCTTGGGTGCAGTTGCAGAGCACCTGTGGAGCAGAGGGCTTCTGTTAAGCATAATGAAAATCTGGTACCTGGCTCATCCCAGATCCTCTTGGCCAGTTGAGATAAATATACCTCAAATGGTGTCTATTTGGGTTGTTTATTTTTCTTTGGACTGGTGATGTGCAAGTGAAGCAAATGTGGAGGGTTTGGGGATATTCATGCCTCTGGCTCTTGCTGTGGAGCTGCTTGTCGTCCTGCAGTGCTTCTTCTTCTCTAAGATGTACTCCAAAAAGAGACTTGTCAGGAAGCTCATCAGCCATGAAACTAACTCTTCAGCAAAAGCTACTCTAAAGAGGGAACTTCAAAGAGAGTCACTTCAAAGGTTGTCCTTGTTTCCTAACCCCTCTCTAGGTCTGCACCTTCTGCCTGCATTTTTCATCTTCCAAAACTTGAGGGATACCTCATCTTATTACACTGCATATCTAACAGGCAACCTTTCCAAAATGGCCTTGTGTGTGTTTGCTGTACAGCTGAGAGTGAGGCCTCACTTTGTGTAATGGTTTAATTATAATGTCAATGTGGATTCATTAGCATGACAGCTGTCACTGTAAATGGGTGAGTAGAGAGGCTTTTGGCCCCCCTGGGGTCAGGGTAATTGATGTAGTGAACAGAATACTGTATTCACTGAACAATGGGACAGGTCTCCATTCTGACCCGGGAAGGGCAATCAGCCTAAGCGGGGAATCAATAGCAGCTGAATTTTCATCCATGATCAGATTGATTCAACCATGTTAACCTCCACATGCAGATTATGTTCTGCTGGAGCCTGGGTGGCTCTAGCACACCCCAAAGGAGGACAGGCAAACGCTGAGGCATTAATTTTCAATATAAATCTTGAGCAGCTGCAGTTTTGCTCCATGTCTCTAATCATCGTCTGCCTGAACATCTGGAGGCAGTTCTTCATGTTTGTTTTGCCATTGCTTCCCCAACTCTTACTCTTCTTGACATGTATTCCACAGCTTGTCTTCCCTTGCCAAGCCTGTCTTTGGAAAACGAGCTAATAGCACAGTATTGCTTGTTTTCCCTAAAACCTGATTTCTCTGATTTTTGCCCCATGGAGTAGCACAGTATTCATACTGCCTTTATAGGGAGTCCTGGTAAAGGTTTGTGCTCTTTGGTATTTACTACATGTTTGTTCCTCTGCAGGTCCATCACAGATCTTCTGTTGATGTTTTTCCAAATACAGTTGGTCTTGTGCTGACAAATGCTCCCTGTAATATTTACTCATCCATTTTTTCTTTTCAGTGTTGCTTGTACAGTTGACCAAATGTATAAGCAAAGATGTTGTTTAAGACTGAAAGGGCTAAGAAAAAAATAAGGTGTTACTGTAGAATCTATAGGAGTTTTCTGTAATACTTCTACAATAACCTGAATACTAATGTCACTCCTATAACAACAGAAATCATTGTTTGGGTCAGTTAAAATCAAGTGAAGAAAATGGATGAATTCTTGTTAAAGGCTGCAGTAACATCAGTGTTCTGAAGTTACTTTTCTTTCTTCCTTGACGGGGTAAAAAGTGTTCATCACCTTTCCTTATTTCACTGAGAACAGGGAGAGAGAGGTGTACAGAGACCCTCTTCTGCCTTTCTTACCATCCCCACCCCCAAAATGTCCATAATCTCTCATGAAAATGGTATATGATTATTTAAGGTCATGCTGAATAATGTCAGAGAGCCATGCCCCTCGCTGCTTCTGCCATCTCCAGTGCTCTGGAGCCTGGGAGAGACTCAAATGTGCTTCAAGGTAGCTCAGAGTATATGTCTAGAAATACAGGACACACATGATGCATGTAGAATTGTCTGGAAGAAGAAAGCCCAAATACTTGGAGATGCAGTTAGAAAACTAACAGCAGTAGTAGGGAGGGCTGCTTGAAGTAGAAACTGAGGCCAGCAGAGTGGAGTGCACCAGGACTTGCTAACACCTAATGGACATTAAAATGCAGGATGAGGTGGGGAAGGGAGCATGGGTGCGCTGAATGACCACTGTGTCACTGGCTCTTCTCTCACACTTTAGGTTACCACAACTATCAACTAGCCCACCTTGCTCTTGGAGGAACATCTCTTGGCTCCCTTGTTGGGATCACACAGCTCATGTAGTGCAGGGCTGCAAGAGAGATTTGTTGTTAAGGGGTTTTATAGAGCCCTTCCAGCAACCTGCTTCTAAGCACACGACAGAATAGGAATTGTGTGAGTAATCTATATATTTAAGCATTATCCTTTGTTAAAAATAAATGACAAGAAACTCTAACATCCAAAAATAACTTTAATTTTGTATCTTTGGTGTTTTCAGGCTATCTTATTAATTTCTTAGTCTGAAGAAGCCCAAGTATTGCTGGATGCTAAGACATACAGCACACAGGTTTGTTTGTCCTCTTGGAATGTTGTCACCTTTTGCCAAGGTCTTTCCGTTCTGCAGGGGTATGAGGAGTTTAGGGATTTAAACTCTAAAATTAGGGGTTAGAGTTAGGGGTTAACTCTAAAGGGCTGTTGACACCTGGACAGAAGAGGAAGACAACAGAGTTCTTTCTCCCCATAGCCCACCAGACAAAGGTGGGATTCCTGAATGCCACAATGCCACATTCTGACTGTTGCACTCTTCCTGTTAACCTGTAAAACACAGATAAGGCTGTACAAAAAATTCACTTTCCAAAGGTGGGATTGTTTGTTGCTTCACAGAAGTCAGTGAAAAGCACCAAAAATCCTCAGAGCATCTCTTTCCTGGGGATACTTAACTTTTCATGGGATGGAAAGGGAAAATGGATTGACTGAAACAGCCAAATATTGAAATGGAAGTGCTGTATCTGGAATGACCGTCTCAATCCAGTCTCTCTGGTAGCCTGTCCCGGCTTAGTGACAGGGCTTTTCCCACTTTGTTTATGTCAACGTTGTCTCTACCTGATTATGCTGGTTTTCATGGCAAGTATAGTGTGGGTAACTGCTTTTATCAGTTGGAAGCATATTAGTAGAACTAGATTTCAGTAAAAATAGTTTATGGACAAGAATATAGTACTTTCAATAGGAACAGATGTTATGTGAGGGGTGCTGAATTCAGACCTAAGGAACAGCAAGTATAATTGCCCTCTAGTTGAAGGATGGGGAGAGGAGGATTTAAAAAGCCACCCCTCTTTCTTCCTTATTCAGAACTAACCCAAAGGTCTATAAGCACCTTTTCTAGGTACTTGTAAGAAGTGCCACTGCAATTGATTTGCTACAGAATAAGGGGACCTACTACAGTACACAGGGGCAGAGTTTATCCAGTGCCTGGGAGATCATTGCTCTGTTAGAAGGAAGCAACTTTCATGATCAAGACTTGTGTAAGCCCTTAAAAGAGCATTCTCTGTGTCTTTTACATCAAAGGTAGCAACCTGCTTGAGTTTAACACTGTACATTGGAAACTCATGTTTAAGATAGATATAGTGGATGTCGACCTGGACTTGGGTAAAATGTGAAATATTAATATTGATAAAGGATGGAAAAAGCAGAAAGTTGGGAGTGGGCACAATCATATTGACTCCTGCAGAGGCTTGTGTGTGCACACACATGGTGTTGTCTGTTGGTTGCATAAATGCTTTTAAAATAATGAAATTACTTCCATCAGAAGGAGGAGAGAGATGTTTGCATGATAGGGGTGTGGGGAAGGAGGGAGGGGGAGTAGGAAGGTTTGCTTTTGTGATTTAAAAATATCTATGGTTGTATGTATACCAGCCCGGGAAGTTGTGCTGGCAAGTCTTGTAAGGCTTACAGAGGAAATGCAGCACAAAGCAAGAAAAATATCTGTGGAAACACTTTAGAATGAGCTCCAGAGGGAAAAGAAGAAGAAAAAGATTCCAAACGCTGCATACTGTGTGGTCTCTCTTGAGGGCTGCTTTGAGGCAGGAAAGAAGAAAGGCTGTATAAAATAAAAATGTATAGATACAGCGCCTGGTAAACTGACCTGAAGCTTGTGGCTAAGAACAAGAGACTTTAGCTTTTCATTTTGTGTGTTTCTGGAAAGAAAGAAGAGGGTCTGCTGCAATAATCATCTTTTTGTGCTCCTGTTCTGAATAGTGTCAGGATTAAGGAGAGCACATAGCTACAGGAGATGTTTCATTTCGGGCAGAAAGGAGAGGAATAGAGAACCCTCCTGGGAATCATTTCCAAGTCAATTTGTGTTTGCTGAGTAAAGCACTAAATGAGCCTGGGGATGGGTGCAGTGGGTTTGGTGAGGAATGGCTCAGAGTCCTCACATAAGTGGAGGTGATGAATGTATCCCAGACTTGGACTAGGGAGGTTTAGAAGTTAACTATACACCTGGTAACACAAGTAGTGAGGGAAGAAAGCAATGGCTCTCTTGGTGATCCTGTAGTTTCCTCCAGCTTCCCAGGTATCAGTCTGAGAAATAGAGGACACACAGCCAGGAAGAGACTTGTGTGCTGTGATTGGGGCTGTGCATCATAACAGGGAAACCCCTTCTATAGCTCTTCTGCCTTTTCCCATTTCCATTAAACCCTTTTGTGATTCGTAACCACTTTCTTCTGCTGGTTTTGGTACCAGTACGTGGAGCAGCCTTTCTATGGATGAACAGTTTTGCATTTCTTTGAATACCCCTGACAGTAGATGCATGTTTTAGAGAACAACCAGTCAAGAATAACAGGTCAACTGAAACTTCTGTGCTAGAAGATCTGAATTAAAGCATTTTTTCCCCCTGCAATGGAATTAAATGCCACCTTTACTAACTGGATGTAGGCATGTAGTTATTTTTGTATCCTCCTGCAAAACTGTAATGGAACAATTACTGCTTTAATAACTTGTGCTTGCATATGAATTTGTGCTGTAGAAAAATATCAAGGGAACTTACAGCCAGGTTAAAGGAGCTGCTGTGTAGCTGCATTTGTCCCTTGCCATCCAGGGCTCTGCTGTGCTGTCAGCCTGTTGGAGAGGTTAATGTGGGCCTCAAAAGCACACCTAGCAAACCAGTCCTTTGGACTGATCACGTCAGTCCTACTGCTTCAGTGTTTGAATACTACTTTGAGCATAGAGCATCTACTTTGCAAGTGTTTTCTTCTGACAGAAGCTATGGATTTGAAGTAGTATGTGACCTTTTTTTGGACATAAAGTGTCTAGAAAAACGTGTTTCCAGTGGTAAGATGGCCAAGGTAATTGCACGTGAGGCATAGCAGTTTAGGGAGAAATTCTAATAAAAAGGGATTTTACCCAAGTAGCTACTGAACAGTACAGAAAATAAACTGACTTTCCTTTCTCTTCAGGCTTCTCCTGGTACTGTGACCCCTATGCAAGGGACTCTTGCCACAGCAAAATCTGTGTTACATTAATATGTCACAGTCTCCTTGCCCCAGGATCTAGAGATGACATATGTGATCTAAACTTAGTCAGAGCTGGTATAGACTACCTGTTAAAAATAAAGCTAAGACCTGAAGTCTTTCATTCTTCCTTAAGAGTCCTGTTTTCATTTCCCCCTTTCTGCTGTGACTGCTGGGCAATCTCCCTGAAATCCTGGGGACTGTCAAGAGAAATGATGACATGTCTTCTCTTGCAAGTAGACCAGAAGTCTGCAGTGGCAGAGTCAGAACTGATTGCCTATCTTATCTCAAGTCGCTAGTCTCTAATTCAGGCTTTTGCAAACAACTACCAGCCCTGTTTCTTTCTGGAGCTGCAGGTTAGTGTTTAATGTACTGCTTTCCTGGGACTTTGCCTATCAAGTCTGAGGAAAAGCCTTTTGTCTTTTTTGATCCAAGCTGGGAATGGACTCAAATCAAAATTCAAGGTGCAGAGAGCCCGGAAGGTGAGAGGGTGAAGGACAGGTGGCATCGTCTACCACTCAGGACCTCTTTTTCTTGTAACCACCCCTGAAGCATGACAGGCCATGATTTATCAAATAATAGATAAACTTCAAATCAATCATTATGTTAAAGTAACTTGCGAGGTTCAGTTGTCCTTGAACAGTGAGCAGGGGATGATTGTTTTAAAATGTGTTTACCTTTTTAATGTGTCAAAGTTGAAGCAAGATCTAATGCAGAAAAAGAACCATCCTGCTAAAGAAAAGTCTTCCTTTGGCATTAACCAACTTTCCTCCATCATTGTGTTATGAAAGAAGTTTCAGAGCAGTCCAGTGTCAAGACCTATCCATCTTCCATGACCCATAGGCCATCCCCTAAGGGTGGCAGGCAAATAGTGTCTGAGTGACCACCATAGAGATATTAAGGCAAGTTTATTTCAGCATTATGCTTTGTTGGTGGACAAGATGAGCAAATCCTCTAGAGCTTGTAAGAGAGCTAAGTGTAACTTGCCTAGTCTCATTTTCAGAGGTTTAGACTTCTTTATGTGGTCACAGTCTGGCTGCTCAGAGAAAACTAGCTGCTGCTTTTGATAGTATCTACCTGACACATACAAGCTGGTACGAAACAGCAGGCTGTATGGTTGTGTAAAAACCTGTTGTATGAACCCATAGGCTTACAAGGCTAAATTTGTCCCAGCACATCTTGGTTTCTTACTCAAAAGGAACAGTCTGTCCTTAGGAGAAGGCAGGGGGGGAACTGCTGGTGCAGAGTGAAATAATTTTGCTTGCCAGGAGGTGATCACAGATACTTCCTGCTGCCGGTCCTAGATTATTTCCTTCTGTGGTAGTTCAAAGATGCCATGAAAACCAGCATGAGCAGTCTGGTTAGTATGATGAGCAAACTTCCCTGTGCATGTCAGTGAGAAGAATGCTCTAACCATTTTCAGTGATAAATCTTGGACATGTGCATCCATACTGCTATAGTTAGCACAATGTTGCCACAGCTTACTTTGTCCTGCCTTGCTCATGTCCAGCTCCCATACATACTGATATCAAGTTATTCAGTGTTGTTTTTAATGAGAGAGACATAATGGTAAAATCTGCTCTCTCCTACTTGTTAGGCATGGTTGTGAAGTTTAGAAGTTGCTTCAGTTGGAAGCAACCTACAACAATCATCTAGTCCAACTGCCTGACTGCTTCAGGGCTGACTGAAAGTTAAAGCATGTGTCATGATGTCTAACATGAAGATTACTGCAGAATATTGCAATCACTATACTCCTTAAACAAAGCTCCACTGCAGAATGAAAAACATGATCGTACAAAGCTTAAATAGAAAATTTCTTCAATGCAAATATACTTTTAGATAAGCTAGCTTGCACTTACGTTAGCATATTGGTGTAGGGCAGGAGTGCTTTTGAAGTCCATCTCCCACACATCCCCACTTAGCATGCTTTGTTTTTTGTTATGGGGCAGCCCTGGAGGTTGCAAACTGTTTGTTTTGGGTGGACTCAAAGCAGACGTGTGCTTCAGCTAATGGGTGACAAGTCTGGGAGAGCCAGGCAGCAGCAGGCTCAAGCACCCCCTAGGTAGTGTAGAAGTTGGGTTCTCACCATCACTTGCTTTGCTCTACAGATTCACTCCTACTGCAGTGTTACTGCTTGCTAACGCAGACCTGGCCTTGATTTTCTCCAAGATTTTAACTTGCAGTACTTGTTCTTTTCACTTACTTCCATTTTATTGCTTCAGTAATTTCACAGATCATTGAAACTTGAACTATGTCAATCTGTGGGTTTTTTTTGGTTGGTTGGTTTAAGCTTTCAGTGGCTTCTGGGGTTTGGCTGTTTTCTCTTTACCATACTTTTACCCAAAACTGGACATTATCTATAGCTTGGTTTGGAATCTTATCAATCTGCTGCTTCTACCACTTTCCAAACACTTCAGTAGCTGCTTCTATATTGTAGTATATGTTAATCGGTCAAATCTGCTCTTCATATCTAGCACAACATTTTGTCTGCGGGCCTATCACATGTCCAGATGGGCAGGAAACTTGATCAAGGCACAATCTCTGATCAGGACAAGCCACAAAGCAACTTTAACAGTACATTTATCTGCTGATTTTTAGTAGTTCATATAGAAAAAGCAAGGCTTTGTGGCTCTTACATACAGCCTGGTTTTGTAATACTAATGCTGTAAGTTTTGTGGCTTCTGAGGAAAGCCCTACTGTGGTCTCAATTAAATACATTTTCTGCTTAATGACAGACTTAACACTCATATTGATGTATGACATAGGATTTATTGCTGTATTTGCATTGTTATCTGATTTATTGTGATTTTTGTAATTTTAGTAGTGATAATTCAGTATTGGAGTCTGCATAGCATGTGGATTTTCAGTAGGGACCACTATTAACCTAATCATTTTTCTGATTAAGCTTATGTAGGCTTAAATCTGCTCTTCATAAAAGTAGATGAGTCTCGCTACTGACTTTGAGGAAAAAGTGTTACAAACAGTCATCGCTTCCTCAAAATCTTTCTTGTTATAAATATGCAGTTTTCAACCCCAAATATAGTATGGGCAGTCTGTATTGACCGATGTCATAGCTGCTGCCTGTGTACACTGTGGTAGTGCATATAATTAACACTTCAAGTGCGTGTAGCTCTAGCTGGTTTATTTCAAGCAAACAAGCTAAAGCCTACAACATTTAACTTGAATGCTTTTTTGCCATTGCTTGCATATGTGCAATAGCTTATAAGCATGCTACTAATCAACTTGCCCTCTGATTTATGTTTCATTATCAAGAGAGCTGAAACTTTGGATAATTCATGAGCGAGATACTGGTGCCTTCTGTTAGTGAAATAAAAGAGTAAGATCTATCAGCAAGGAACGTGAAAGTAAAAATAAGCACAGGCACAGCTTCCCAAACCAGACCAAATGAATCATTGCAAAACATGCATTTGCAACCAGCCTCTCACTTGCCATTCCTGCAGTACATCGGGAAAACTTACAGCCACCCTCTGGTAACAACAGCATCAGTTCCTGGCAAACTGGTGGGGAGAAAAGAAATCTTTGCCTTTTCACAGTGCTGAGACAAAACAAACATGGCTTCTTGTAAGTGAAATTAGCTCTTGATCCCTGAGCTGTCTTGGAATGGATTTAGCTGGGGTTCTTTTGCTGTTGTAGCACACTGCCCTTGCTGCACACTGCTGTGAGTGCTGTGCAAAGCACTTTCCATCATAAAACTAAGTTTTGTGGTTTATGACAACACCTACTGAGCTCAGAGAGGCACTGATTTGTGCCTGAAGTGCAGGCTGCTAGTTTCTTGGCTTCCACAGTGATCTAAAGTTGGCTGATGCCTCAGACAAGTCATCTCTGGGACCAGGAGGATCGGCACTTGTGACTGCTCTGCCTGGCTGCTGATGACAGGGGCCTGTCACTTGAGGGCAGATAATGTGCTGGGGATGACAGCTTGCTGTACCCCCTCTGAACAAGCAGTGGTTTGTGGGCCTGGAATATGATGTGTCTCACCCCCATCTCCTCTGGCATGACCATGCAAGCTGCCAAGTCTGACTGGGATTGGACCCCACAGTTTCCATCTTCCAGGCAAAGGAAAACATATTGCTGACTTGTTTGGGTACCCTGTTGCCTTTACTGGCAGGATCCCTCAAGTCACCTGGTTGTCTTTTTAATGACTTTGTTAGTTGGATGACATGTTGTGCTTGCCTAGGGACCTAAGTCAGTTCATGTTTTGGTCAGCTGGAGTACAGGTCTTGATCCAGCCACCAACAGTAAAAGGAGGGTTGATGTTTTCAGGCTAAGACCTTGAGATATCAGAGATTTTAGTAGCAGTGTGACACAGGCTATCCTGATTGCAGTTTCCCCTCTTCAAATAAACCCAAACTCTTCCATTTTCTCTGTCTTGTTCTATTTACCAGAATATCTGAATGCATCCTCATGGTCTCAACTGTCATCTTACAGATGCAGTACAGTAGTTATTCAAATGACTTAATTGGTTCATTTGTTACACTTCAAGACTGATGGAGTATGGAAGAGACAAGGTTTTTGGATGCTGTGTGTGGGTGACTGAAAAAAAGATCAGCTAATGTCTTATTATGCTATGTTAAATCTTTGACATTTTGTTAAATGAGCTTAGTTTGGAGAACATGGTACAAAGATCATGCGTGGAGTGAGGACACTTCTTTTTTGCCTGCTTTAGTTCTGGACTTGGCAGCCTTTTGGTAACAGTTGGACTTGATGATCTTAGGTCTTTTCCAACCTAAATTATTCTATGTCAATGTGTCTTTACACCATTACAGATAATGTGTTTAAATGATTGGTGTCAGTCTTGACAACTGCTCTTCAGAGTGAAAATCCTGCAATTTAAATAATCAAGAAGAAGTCCAAATGCATGCTGATCTGAAGACAAGCAATCCTTGAAATCACTGTGTGTAAGAAATATCACAGCATGTGATAGTTAAGCATAAGAAAATCCAGTGGCCACTATGTGCTTAAATAACTGAAAGACCAAAAGCAAATTTAAGCTAAATGAGCGGAAACATGAAAAGATACGTTGGCAGTAGGAGAACAGTAACTTGAAATGCATAGGAAAGTGCAGGGTTGCACCCATTCATCCTTTTAGTACATGTTTCTGATGGAAAAAGGTAGGAGTGTTCTTTTGGCTAAGAAGTGATGAATTCAAACTTGAAATTAAAATATGACAAGTTTTTATATAAAAGTGCACCTTATACATCCACTTTCCCATGTATTTTTTCCTCTCCTGAGGACTGGAAAACTCCACAAGCAGATGCTGGCAAATCAGGAGGAACCCCAGTGCCATTCAATTGAAACTTGAGGAAATGTAGGTTATAAACACTCTAGTGATGCAAACATGCAGGACAATGCACAGCTGAGCAGTGCATTTACCTTCACTGTTGGAGAGATGGGAGCTAAGCTGTAATGTTGATGAGCATATTGAAGGGGTCCTACTTTCCAGAAAGGCTTTTGAGATGATTGGGCAGAGCCTTGGGCAACATGGTCTAGTGTGAGGTGTTCCTGACAATTGCAGGGGATTGGAACTGGATGATCTTGAAGTCCTTTCCAACCCAAACCATTCTATGATTCTATGATGGTGCTGTGCTGGGGTGGAGGTGTGAAGAAATCCCAACCTGTGGTTTGAGGCAAAGGTCCAGAGAAGTGCTTGATCTTGGGCCTCAGTGTGGAGGAACATCTGGAATCTAGCACTTCACTTTCCAGCTTGCCTGTAGGAGACAAAACCACAGATTTTGAAGGTGGGTGCAAGGGTAAACAGTTCAAGACCTGCTCCTTCTCACAGTGGAGTCAGTTACTGTGGCCTGGGTGATGTGGTATGTTTTCCTCACTGAGTATAAGAAAAGTTCAGGCTGCTATAGCAACACCAGGTAGTAGTCAGTTCCAGCTACTGCACATGTTAAGAAGCTGAGGTCTGCAGTTTTTCAGTACAAAACACATAGCTCTTTACATTGCTTGTCGTGTTACAATCCTCTTGACCCTATTAGTCCCTGCAGTCCCCTTGGTGAGTATCTCTGCATTTTTATTCCCTTTTCTTCCAGCTAAAAAACACTTGAAAATATTTTGGCACTTCCTCTTCCATGGTGAGAATTTGGCTGGGGTCTCTCTGGGAGTAACTATCAGCCACTTGCAAAAGAGCCCAACCTCTCCGAGCCCGCCTGTGAGCCAAAGCTTTTATCGGGGCAAGATTAATTCTCTGTAGCTCTGCTGTGACTCCTTTTCCTTCTTGTTTCCTGTGCTGGGGTAGATGGTGTGATTTAGGACTGATGCCTCGGAAGATCAGGGTGAAAGCATCTTCCTTGAGGGAAGTGGGTAGGGGACAGCCTGGGAATGCCTTTTATTCACACATGCATGCTGGAGTAATACAAGGTGGGAGTTTGGAGCCAGAGGTACCTTTACTTCTGAGCTTCCAGCTATTGAGGAGGGTGACTGCTGCTCGCCTGGGCTACGTGGGTCATCTTCCCATTATCCCCAGACATTGGCTCTCCCCTCCCCAAAACTCATCTTCAAAGTCCATTGTCCAGTTGTGCAGTGAAAGCTGTAAATCTGTACCCGTGTTTAGTGTGGCATGTACTCTACCTCTAATCCAATTTCCCTTCTGTTTGTTCTCTGTACAGCCTCATTCAGCCTGACAGCTATTTAATAAACCTATTTGCTTTTCTTTGACATGAGGCAGAAGTGGTGGGTGTTGAAGAGCCATAAGGCCCTAGTGGACAATGAAACCCTTTCCCACTCAACACTCTTCCAGCTCAGCACAGATAAATTGTGTAGAACTGGGAAATTAACCCATCCTATCTTTAAAATAGAAAAAAAATAAAAAGGCAGCATTCTAGGCTGGTCCACAATGGATTCTAGTTGGTTGTTTCTTCCTCTTAAATGAGAAACCCTCTCTCTGTTCATTGGTGCAGATCAATAGGGCTGTAAGATTACTGAAGTCTATTATTTATGCACCTTTTGTCACCTACAAGGAAAAGATTCATGGAGGGATGTTTGCCTTTTAAAAACATTCATCGAAGGTACAAAGGAACAATAACACTCTGAGAAGTTTAGAGAAACCAACCTGTTAATTTGCCTACTAGGAAGATGCATTACAAAATGTTCAGCTTGGAAACCTTTTCCTTTGTTTTTTGTGCGTGCCTACTTTTCTCTGCATGCTTTTCCCTCACAGTAATATTAGCATGTGGAGCACTGCAGCAGGTATCTATTATGGAGAGCACATCCTCCCCTTAGGGAAAGGAGGAGAAAGTTAGCTGGACCTTTGATGGCATACCTAGAAGGCACACAGAGTCTGATTTCTCTGAATTGAGAAAGATTCTTCTTCGGATAAGCTTAAAATATGAAATAAATATAGCAAAATTTTAGCTTTATAGTACTCTGTATAGTAACTGAGGTTTTTTTGGTCTTCATCTCTTAATGATCTGGCGTGTTTATCTGTGTATGAAGTTCAAATGCCAAGCACCTAAATTCTAGGGTACTGGGAAGAAACAGATGTGGATTGTGAGGCTGCTTTTCTTTTGGATCTTGAATATTACGTAGACTTTGTGATGACCAAATGACAGAGTACACAAATAGAATATTCCCTGCTAATTATTCCAGCTATTTAAATCTAGCTAGCTTTTAAGTGGACTTCTGCATTGTTGCCTGTAGATTTCCATTTTGGAGCAGGGCCTTACTGAATTAGATGCTGTATAGAGACACAGTGAAAGGAGGTCTTTCCCACAAAAGTAGTACAGAACATCCACAAAAAGCCATTTGTCTTGCAACCTGGCTTGAAACCAATATATGTTATAGAACCAAGGTTATTGGGAACCTCAGTTATTGAATCTGAATGGACTTAGTTACCATTCTCCTTTTTTTTTGTTTTTATATAGTGCATCATTTCTGATAGGCAATGAGCAAATTAAATATTCCTTCCCCGTGCCCCTTTAATACATGTTTTCTAGTCCCTGCTTGCTCCCTCTATGCCCACCTCTGTACTCCCCAGTCCATGTCTCTTCTTCCAGGAAACCATTAGCCCCCATATGGATTGCTGCTGGGGTATCAGAGGAATGTAGTGGTCCAGAAAGAGGAAGTTTCCCTAGGGAAAGAGGACTTGTGGAAGGGTCTAGAAGCAGAAAGAAGTTTTTAAGAGAATGCATTTCAGCCTATTCTTCCCCATCCCTGGTGCTCTTTCTGCTTTTCTTAAGCTGTTTTGTAACTGTAAATGTATATTGCCTGCACAGCTGAGAAATCTTTACTTTTACATGAAGTATTGCACCTGAGATCTGATGCAGTCCTGCAGTGGAGCACTATCAGGGTACAGAGGGCACACAGAGGTACCAAACACCATACAGAGGCATGCGTTGCTGCATTCTGAATAGTCATGGTCAGCTCTAAGTCCCACCTTTTTTCCCATCAAGTGTTTCCCAACCTGCATTTGCAACTTCAGTTCGTCCTGAGTGGAATGTATGACATCCTACTGAGATGTTAAAACATCCCTATTGATTTCAAGAGAAAAAAGGAACCAAGCTAATTTTATAATTACAATATTACAATCATACTTGGCAGATGATACCAATAGATATGCTTAAAGCAACAGCAATACTCTTCAACTGCATTATCCCTGGCACTTGCTTTTTATAACTATTCTCAGTCCTAGGGTAGATTTGAGAAATACTCACTTCCAAATCCACAACTACACCAGAACACCATTTGTTTTGAAGTTGCTGACTTGTTTCATTTTCATTGTGAAAGAGGAAGGTCAGCACCAACGCAAAGAGGTAGGGTTTCTTGCTGATGTCATGTGGGAGCTCTATCAGCTGTGGCAGTACCTATCTGCAGTGAAAGGCCAAGTGGCAAGCTGAAATATGTTAGAGAAAAGACTTGCTGGCAGATTGATGGAGAACGCTGACATAGTTCTGTAAACCACAATACAAAGGGAGTTAATCAAGACCAGGAGGAGTGTCTGTCATCTGGAGAAGTCATTTTCCACCTCAATTAGCTGGTAGTTTAGGCAAACACACATAATGGTTAGCCCCCATCAGTCTGAGTGATGCTTTCTTGAGCAACTCTTATGCTGTGCCCTCACTGAGTTTCTCCGTGATGGTGCTGCTGGTAACTGGTAGGCTTTGTCAGCAAGCCACTAAATCTTTATTGACAGGCTTAGCTTCATGTTTGGCTCAAATAACATCCCCTCTGAAGCAGAGAGGAAGAGGAGGAAATATCCAGGCCCAGTGTGCACAATGTCTATCAGAGGGCTGGCAGGAATTCCATTTCTCTTTGTTACATTGATTGTCACATTTTATGAGGGAGGCATGTCTCTGTTGTTGGATTGGTCTCCTTTGGGATATGGGTTTTTTCTCTCCCTGTTTGTACACTCGTTTGGCATTTCCTCTCCCAGAGTGACCAACGTCCTCATTCTGTGTGAAGTCAATGTGAGTTCTTTGAAGAAAAGCAACATCTAGCACAAAATGATGACAAAAATTTCCCAAAACTAGTGATCAAGAGGGGAAAAACTGAGCCTTCAGGCTTGTAAGTCTAAACAAAGGAGGCAATAAACATGTGGTAGAAAGGGATGGTTTCTTTTAACCTTTTTACTGTAGTCTCTGATATTATCCAGTATAGGTTACGGCCCTTTTGTTTTTCACTCTCTGGATTTGGCAGATCTCTGCTCCCTGGCTGCAGTAATGTGTTTTTTCCACTGTCTGTTCTCCAGTTTTTGGTGTCCCTCAGTATAATGGAGCTCTGTGGATTTTCTTCCTGCCTGACAAATACCCTGTTATTGTTTTGGACCACACTGGAGGCTTTTTACTGTGAAAGCTCTCACTAGTAGTATGTGATGCATTGACAAATATAAGTTGCATGTCTCCAGGCAGTTTCTTTACCTTTCAAAGAGTAAATTGAACAGTGTAGAAGGGGTGAGCTGAATCACTCTTATCAACCTAAGTGAGCTGAGATGCTTTAATAGTCTCAAGTCTAACTTGGGCACCTATGGCAATCAGTTTGCCCACATAACTTATACAACTACTTTTTCTATTAATAGACAACAATCAAATTAGGAACTGTAGAAAGTGGTATTAATTCAGTCAAAAGCTTCCTCTTTCCTATACCCTATACTTCGTGCTATTTCATTATCTGGTGTAAGATAGGAATAAGTAAAATCACCCTGGTGAGAGAAATAGCTTGTAAGATAACACAGTTTTGTGCTAGGGGAAGGGTTTGTGGGTCTGTTGTAGAGAAGCTGGTGCCAATCTCTTATCTCTGTGTCACAGAGAAATGCTGCACAGAGACAGCATCAAGGTATTGCAAGGAACAAGTGTTTTGCAAATGGAGATGTGGAAAAACACTGCTGTGGCTGTGATGTCTGTCCCTGTGATAGGGATGGCTCTACAAGGGGTGTCCTTGTGTGTGTGTTTGTCTCCATTGGAGAAGCAAAGGGCCAGAAACCCCTCTTTTATCCTGCACATGGTGCCTTTTGATTGCAGACATAAAACAAGAACATCATCTTCTGATGCTGGGCCTTTCTGAATTATGGATTCCAACCTCTACTGAGCTTTCTTGGTAGCACCAAGAACATTTTGGCGAAGTCAGTGCCCCTGTTGCTGCTGACAGACATAGGTATCACGGAGGTGATCTTGCAGTGAGCAATTCAGCCTTAGCAATGTCTCATTAATTGCCACTGCTAAATAGGGTCGGGGCCTGGGAGTCTGCAGCCTTGGCTCTTCCTTTCTTTGCACCATGCTGGTCAGGAGCCACTTCACTGGAGTTACTGGTGACACCAGCCTAATAGTCACCCCAAGGGAAAAATTTGGCCTCGTGATTACTTTTCCATATTGAATTCTTGATTACTGGGTCAGGGAATATTTTGCATCCCCCGGACCAGGGTGGTGCATGGCAGATCAAGTGTGCCTCTCTATCTGCCAGCCCAACTGAGGGAAGACACTGAAACCTCCTATCTGGAAGAGCAGCTCCCTGCCGATTAGATTAAAACATCACTGGCACTCACTACCTGTTCATCCCTAGCATATTTCTTTTCTACCAGCAAAATATTCCCCTATTGCCCTCTCGTCTCCTGGCTTCTCCTTGTTCCAGTCCCATTACTGCTGGGACCATAAAAACCCTTGCTGAGCAACCTCTGTGTCCTTCCCATTCCACCTTTGCACCCCTTTTTTTTTTTTTTGGGGGGTTTTAGCACCGATTATAAGTGTTTTCTTTTCATAAAGGGGGGGTATGGGGCTGAAAGGGGTTTGGCATGCTGCGGGGGGGCTGGGGG
>JBAFWW010046028.1:0-36627 GCA_036873685.1 Agapornis canus | reverse complement strand
CGTTTCTTAGCAGGAGTTTTAAACCCAGCAGACCATGTGGTGGTGCTAAAGTTACGGAAGATGAATCCTCCCCGACCCACTCTGACAAAATGTGCAGAGCGTGGCCAGATGAGATATGACAACAAGTACAAATTATAGCAGTGGCAAACCAGTAAACATGGAAATCTGAGTAAATCAGTCATTTCAAATCTATTTGCCAAACTGTGTTTATCGTCTGTAAAACCTCCTGATCTCCATAGGAAGCCCTTCAGAGCAATCTCTGCAGGGCTATTGCTGGGTGGAGTTAAGGATCAGGGTATTCCACAGCAGCCTTTTTGCAGACATTTCAGCCTAATTGAAATGAGCAATGATGATACCTGAATTCCACCACACCACACCCCCCCCCAACTTGAGTACGCACTTCTAAACTGCTACATGAGGAAACATTGAGTACTAGTGATAGATGAAGCACTTCCAGTTTAACAGTAAAAAAATGGTTGCAGTATTATGTTTGCGTGTTTATTTCTCATCCCTAAGCTACATGGGTATCTTGGTGTTTTGCAAGAAAGAGTATTTTGTAGAGCTGTCAGGTTGGTTTTTTTTCCCCATGGTTTCACCAGTACCATCCCATCAATTTCAATGCAGTCCCTCTTGTGTGTAACAGAGCAGGATTTGTCCTGCAATCTGCAGTCTTTCCCTACTTATTCTTCCTGGCCCACATTCCTCAAATTGTATGAGTGCTCTGTTTAGTTGTGAGCCATATGTGAGACCAAGTGTAGAATTTTTAAGTCTTTCTTTCTTTATTTATTTCCATTTTTATCTCCCCTAAGTCAGTTTTAAGTACCTAAGTGGAGCCCTGAATGTGTGATCTGGTAACAGAGGTCCTCAGTGATGACAGCTGACATAGGCCAGTTAGCCTTTCAGAGGGCAGAATAGTTGCATTCAAAATCCAACATTAATTTACAGGCTTACAGTGAGGCACACTGTATGTGCCATCCCGTAATTTGTACCACTTGAGGAATGTTTTCCTTGTGTCAGCATTTTGTGGTGGGTTTTGTAGATAGAAGTTTTAAGATCAGAATGCAGACCTGTTTCTGCCTCAGACCTTCTGCGTAACCTTGGGCAGATTACTAAATCTCTGTGTATAAGTTTTTCCCTCTGTGAAGCTGTGACTACAATACCTGTCATGGAAGTACCTCAGGCTGGGCAGGTTGAGATGTGGATGGAGTATGTTATCCTGGTGTGAACATGGTATTCATTTTCAGGAGCCTCACCAGGAGTCTTCCTTTTTTTGCTGTCCTCCTTCCCTCCAGCTCCTTTCTTCTTAAGATAAGCAAGAGTCAATAATGCCACACTTGCCCCTTTGACATAGGAAGGCACATAAGGCTGTATTGGGTCAGGCTGATGTCCAATTGGACCTCATTCCCACTCTACAATCTCCTATGCCATCTATGATTTAATGAACTCCACCCGTATCCCTTCTCACTCCTTTTCCAGACTAATAGCACTACTGTAGTGCCTTTGGTTTGTGCCAGGGAACCAAGGCTGTGGTCAGCCTTCCTGCCCTTCCTTCTCTGAGGGTTTCAATGGACTTTTCCTAACAGGTGGCCTAGAAATGCACATACTATTCAAGATATAGGGTGACCAAATATTTCTAAAATGGCATAATTCTGATTTTGATTCTATTCTTTCCTAATGATTTATATACTCAGGATTATTTACCTCAAACAAACATTGAGCTACATTTTTATCAGTTATCTACCAGTGCACCCTTAGATAGTCTTCCTAATGTATAACTACAAGCTGTTGCAATTATTTTACATGAAGGAAGGCTCTGTCTGAAGGAGGGAGTGGGAAGGGGAGCGGGAACTTCTGAAACTGGAAAATACCTTGCTTACCTTGAACCCAGGAGATGTGGAAGTCTTATGGAAAGGTGATGCTTGTGATCTCACCAAATCCTCTATATCACATCATCTGATGGCAAATCTCAGAGTATTTAACATCTTGTCAGGTATATGGGCATGTCTATTAATGAAGAAAATCTGCTTATATGTACTTTTTGTGTACATAAATGTAGATTTTTATGTATTCTGTCATAAAATATTATGAGGAAGGGCCTCTAGCATACCAAAACACTGATTTCTTGGAGCTGCTTTCTTCAGTTTCCTAGCTGACCTGCTGTACTATGACCAATGCTAAGAAACCTACCTGTGGAGAATTTTTGAGTCAAAGAACTTGTAAAAAGCTGAGCTGAAAAGCTTAAACATGATTTCATTTCTGTTTGATCCCTTCATTAAAGACCACATCCTAGATGTGCAGTTCCCCTACCTTTCCTCTGAGGCACAGTAACAATTCCTGGTAATTTCCTGGGGAGAAGTGAAATCATCAGTGGAGACAGACCTTTCAGACCTTTCATACTTACTTTTTACCATCCCATTTACAAGCTTCCTTTAAACTCATTTCTCTGAAGGTAACATTTATACTGATTTAGAGCATTTCTGTTGGCAAATAATATTATGCCCAAGTCTAGTGGGATGCTTATGGAGGGGTATGATTCACTGACATTTTTACCCCAGATTTACAACCCCTGGTTTCTGCCTAGTACCTACAACCTATGTTTTCCAACAGAGGAAATCAGACCTCCCTAGATCCTTATGTGAGCAGCAGGCAGCAGAAACGCAATCACACAGCAGTACGTTGCCTCATAGACAACATTCATATTCATAATGAAGGGTTTGCTGCAGAAAACATTTATTGTAATTATTATTTTATAAAGTGAGGATTTATTTCTTTCCCTCCCCTCCCAGGAAGTAACCATTTCACTGTCATGTTATTTTCCTTATCCTGCCTATGGGAATACTTTGCTGACAGTATGGTTCAAAGTCTCCCTGCTTTGCTCAGCCTCCTTAAACCCATGAGCTATGTAAGCAGGTAAACCAAACTGAAGTTGTAAAATGGACTCTATGTCTGGCTTGTGAGTGCCAGTTGCTATATTGGCACCTGCTCTCTGCTCCAATGCAAGTTCTTGTGTTCCTACAAGTTGTTAGCTTTTGGCTTAGGATCACAGAGTAGAATTGTGGAATAATTTGGGTTGGAAGGCACTGTCAAAGGTCATCTAGTCCAACCCCCCTGTGATGAGCAGGGACATCTTCAACTAGATCAGGTTGCCCAGAGTCACACCCAGCCTGCCCTTGAATGTCTCCAAGAGATTCATTCATCACTCATGATGCTCTTCTGGCATCATCCTCCCAGTACCCAGCCATGATGAACCTACTGTGCTCCCTCACACCATTCACTCCTCAGTAGCCCCAAAACCTGTTTCTGCCTCTATTGTGTGGCTGATGATAGCTTCATGATTTCCCTGCTGCATTCTATTTTAAACCAACACTATCTTGCAACCCTCCCACAGATTTTTTTCAGGCATGAATACATATTAATAACCTGGAGTTTAGTATTGCTCAATATAGTAACGTCACCTGTCTCATTTGTGTTGCTTTGATTGGAGAAAGCCCTGGCCATGGCCTTTCTAAGATGCCTCTTGAGCTGTGCTGAGCAAGATGTGTGCTTGACTTTTTTGGCTTGGTGTGCTGGGGCACCACAAGAAAAGAAACAACTATCATTCACTGCTTGTCCTTTGGCAAAACCATAAGGACTAAGTCCCCAACTCATTAAGGTCCAGGGAAAGATTCCTGTTGTTTCACTCAGCTTTGGATCAAAGCCATTGTGCAAAGGCATGATTTTTTTTTAGTAGGTTAAAAAGAGGTTATATTCAATTATTTTTATTAATCCAAAAAGTCAGAGCATGGACATGTTCTTCCCAACTTAGCTATGCTGGGATAGTGAGAATGAAGAGGTTTAGAGAAAATTCAGGTGAAAAAAATAGGAACAATCATCTCTTAATCCAAACCCCTTGTTCTAGAGTGACTGAAACCATGCATCTGTGGTGAAGTTTGCTGGGCAAAGGAAATAGCAGGGAAGCATTTATTAAAGGAGTTAAAAATAATTTGTAACACTTCTTTAAGCATGCGATTTAGAAATGTGGCTTGATGCAATTTAAAAATAACATAGCAAACATTGACTTAACCCAAATACCCTGTAGTAAATGTGCCACCTGCCCCAAAATAATCCTTTTGTTTCCTTCCCCAGCTTCCTAACTTAGCCATCAACTGAACGAAGGAGTCTAATTGCACAGCTGTGATTGTAAGGAGTCTATTCAAACAAAGCAACTGCTGTTGCCTCCTTTATGGCTGAGCCATGTGCACTCCCATTAACAGGTAGGCAAAGCATTTTTTGCTGCTTGTCCCAGTGAGCAGCGTGCATGTATGCGTCTGCTTAATCAGATGAAGTTCTGAGAACACTTTGTGGTTCCTGCATCTTTTATCCTTGATGCCAGGGTTTTCAGCCCATGCAAGGAAGAATTAAGGTGCTGCTTTTCCTGGTGTATTATTTATTACACCTGGATGCAAATCAAATTGTCTGCCTCTTTGTTGTGGCAAAGAAAATGAGTGAGCTTTGCTGTAGGAATAAGAGCTGCCTGAGGCTGGAACTCTACCAGGCTCTGGGGACATGTATGGTGGGCTGGAGACATAAACGTGTGAAAATGGGCTGCCTTCTTATGGACCCAAATGGCTCTCAGTCTGTAACCATGCCGTAGCTCACAACCCCTGTGGTATGCCCTTAGCATTTGCAGGGATACATCATCTCTGTTAACGTAACCCTTGCTGTGCTGGGTGCACCCTGATTCTATTGCCGCCTCTCACCTCACATGTCCTTTTGGGGCATGTTCAGTCCAGTGCCTTTCTAGGTAGTGACTACGGCAGATACCCAAGAAAGCATTTTTGGAAAATGAAGTGTATACCTACCCAATGCCAGCAGCCAGCAAGCCAGAGATACAGGCGGCCTCACAATCCTCAGGTTTAATAGTCTTGGATAAACTTTCTACCATGGATTTGTCTGGTCAGCTCTCTTTATACTTTCAGCTATTTCAATATCCTGTGGCAATGAGGTCTGTGCTTCAATTATACATTATGTAAAGTCGATGCTTCCATCTCTGTGTTTTAAATCCACTGTCTAATAATTTTATTAGGGGCTCTCTCATTCCTGGATTATGAGCACTAGTTGTTAATCTTTCCAGGTTAGGTTCCCTGTGGCCAAAGGGGATTGCCAAGCTTAACTTCCCATACATGCTCCATCTGCCATCCTTTTTCCAGGCATAAGCCTGGCCTCTTTCTTCTCACATTTGTGGGGCAATTCCCTACTTGGGCACAGCCATGAGTGTTTTGTTCCAGCGTTTCCTCCTTTGGGGAGAAAAGAGGATAGCAGAACTCTGTGATGGCCAAGATACGGGCACACTGTGAAACAGTATGATTTGCCATAATGCTGGGGTTTTGTTCTGTCTCATTTTCTTTCCAAATATTATACCTGCCTTTTTGATTCCTGCTGACAACAGAGTTGATGTTTTCAGAGAACAATGCACGACAGCCCTAAGTAGAATTAGCTAATATCCTGTCATTTTGCATGTATCCCTGGGGTTGTTTTCTCTATGTACATAACTTCATGCATCTTATAGCAATATTATCAGCCCAGTACAGCATTGTACACAGAAATGGCTGCTGAGATTTTCCTGAGTACTTAATCTTCTATCAGTGTTTTTGTCAGGAAGACACATGGACTGGCCAGAGCACAAAGTGAATGAGCATCTGAAACCATCCCTCCCAGACCTGAGGGTGACAGGCACTGTAAAGCTGCCTGAAGGTTCACTGTAATTAGCAGTGTGGTTAAAGACATTTCTGTAGGGATTTTTTTTTCCCTGAGAAATAGCTTCACATTTTGCTCATTATTTTTATCAGCCTGTGAAAACAGCAGAAGTGTATCCATTTCTCAATATAAAATAGGTATTTGCTTAGAAAAAAAGAGTTTAATTTTGTGTTAAAAGTGTTTATGCTAGCTTAAAATCACAATGAGAGTTTTCATTTGGCTGTGTATATTAATATGTTCCCTTCAGGAACAGACATTAAAATGGAAATCGATTTGTAGTTACCCAGCTTTAAATGCAATGCTGTGAGAGCAGGATACTGCAGAAACCATTTCTTCAGCAGTATAGTCACCAGTTTCACCGCTGACCTCATGAAATAGAGCTGTGGGGCAGAACTAAGGAGATTTTTCAGCTACACTGTACAAAGAGTCAGGTAAAGGGAAGGCAAAGATCATGTTTTCACTTCTGTGCAAAGCCACTACCAGCAGTGTTGGAAAGCACACTCTGGTGTGTTGTGTGTGGGTCAGGCAAAGAGAATCCCAGGGTTAGTGGGGTACATCACCTTTAGAAATGTTTCATTCTTTTCCTCTGGTAGCTTGTGGATAATTCTAGCTTGGGCTGGTTTGAGATACCTAAAATGATTAACCCAGGTTGGACCTAAGAGGGCAACACAGAGAGGAGCAAACCAGGCACCTGAATTTGATTGGCACTTTGGATAATTTAATCTCCATGACTCACTGCCCATCATTGTAAAATGAAATAACACCCTTACACTCCATTCAAGCAGTGAGAAAATTCAGCTGGCTGGAAATGCAAGAGCCTAAAGCCAGGGAACACCAGCCTGCTGCTGCTGTTCCTGTTTGGAGGTGTCACTGCAAGACAGGCTGAAACCTGGTGTTGACTGTGCCTGCTTCTATGTATGTTGGATTAAACTATCCAACATATCCGCCATACAGTGGTAGAGCTTCAATAGAGAAGTCTAAGCAAACCCAGTGGCAGCTTTGTCCCTGGTGTCATCTGCTTTGAAAGTCTGAGGGGAGAGAGGAGAGCTGCATGTGGATCTTGTGTACCTTGGGTGAGACCTGAGTCCTGAGCTCTTGCATAAGTGGGTAATGGCCTCCTCTTCCGCATGTCTTTTGTGAAGAGATTGACTTCATAGATGTGCTGTAGTTATCTTAAGGGAAAGTAGGCAGGGGAGTGGTGAGTTTGCCATCCCAGTAGGATCTGGGAATGAATGATGCAAAGCCACTCAGTGTTATCGGGATGTATGCCCATCAGAGGGTGTCTTGAGCCCTTAAGTATTCCATGTCTGTCAGTAAATATTCTTAAGTCCTGGGAACCTGAGTTGTCCCCCAGGTGAGGAGGAAAGTGAGTTGAAGACATCATGGTTTTGTGGTGATACTTAAGTCATTTTGCAGATCAAGATGCAAGATGTTGTGATGCCCTCCGGAAGGTCTCCGAGGGGGTTAATCCAGTGGAAAATATAATGCATAACTGGGTGCTTAAAGACTGCATTACACACAGCAAGAACTGAGATTACATGGGTAAATTTAACTGCAGGACTGCCTTGCTTTGATGTGCTTGAATAGGAACATTAGCAAAAATTTCAGCTATATTGAAAATATTTTGTGTGATTGCTGCTCTAGAAGGCAGTAGATAAACAGAAGTTGCTGGGTTTGAACATAAGCAATATTTATTGTAATTGCTTTGCATGAGTTGAGTCTTTTTGGGGTAGGATCTTCTGTTTGAACAGCAATCATCATGCCATTCCCTTATGTTTTCATTAAATGTGAGAGTGCTATTATATCACTAAGAATAAGTACAACTCCCTGAATTTTAAGTCTTACAAAGGCCTTTAAACATAGCAGCACATATTGGGTATGGGAATGTGAGGTTTTCTTTCCTTTAGACTGAAAGGCTGTTTCCCAACACCTCCCAGAAGGGGGCATATCAAAAAGGGCACTCATGACAAGGGGTGCATATTGACCTCTGGCTGCAAGCAGAGAAAAGGCTCTTCTCTTGAAATATCTTAGGCAGATAAGAAAACCTGCCAGAGATTTTCCTGGGAAATGGAGTGCTAGAGAAGGGAGGAAACATTTTAAAGCACATCTACTATGCCCCATTTGAGTTGTGTCACTTCTGAATGCCTTGGAATAGTCTGTTCTCACCCACCCCATCATTAAATTATGAGTATTAATGGGACCTACAAGAGTGCATCCATGGGGAAATACACTGCATCTCTGTTAGTTTCCGTCATGATGACACATGTCTGTGCACACTGTGTGCTTTATTAGCAACAGCTCCTTTTCATTTGAGATGTGTAAAGCTATATTTACAGTACAACAGTTTTAATTACTGATACAGCAATGATAAAAGGCAAGGAAAGAAAGGGATACTCCATAATTGCCTGTCTTTCTCTCTGATCAGCAGCACTTCGATCAGTTTCCTCAGAATTGCTACCCAAAGGAAAGAAACATATATAAATATGTAAGATGAGAGTTAATTAATGAAAGTGCATCAAACACACTATCTATTTCCATCATCAAAACCTTTTCTAGAGTTATGATAAGCATCTGACAGAAAATAGGCCATTAATTAGTAAAGAAAGTGAATTTATAATTATGCATGGTAATATCTAATGGAGCTAAAGTGCTGGTATTCTTTTAACAAGAGATTCCTTAAGGACTGGGGGCTACAAGATGAACCTCAAATGACCAAGGCTGTGCTCCAGAGCTCAGTCAGCTCCTCAGACCATTGCCTCAGCAGAGAGGAGGTCAATCCTGCCCTATTGCTGCAGTGGGAGATCTAGGACTAGGCTTTAAGAAGTGTGAAGCACCCACTGCTCCCAGTGAAGCTGCCATCTAATGTGTCTGCTCTTCTGGTGGAAACTGGCAATTCAGCAAAGCCAAACCTTCCCTGGGAGCAGATGTAGGATCTTCAGCAAAGATGACACTTGGCAGGAGACATAGTCAGCACCGCAGATTTACTCACTGATATAATAAGCGCTGCACTAAGCAGCTGCTCTGTTGTGTTTCAGACCAGGATTTTGGTCTCCTGGTATCTCAGGGAAGCTTTTGACCTGCAGGGATGATCTGAGGTTTGTTTTTCTCCTCCTCTTTCCTGTCCTGCAGTATTGTACAACTAACTGGCACACTACAATGAGTGAGAAGCATCCTGCATTTTTATGCAGAAAGGAAAAAGACCAAATCAACCTTCCAAAACCTTTGTAAGGTATGGAGATGTGTTTGCAGAGCAGAAGCAGATTTCTGAGAGCATAGAAGCACCTTTAGCTCAGAGAATTTGTTTCCCAACAGTTCTATTTATGGCTTGTATTCCAGGTATAAGTGCTGTGTTTCTAGGTACTCAGGGAATGTGAGTTTACTCTCAAATTTTTCTGTAGGCTTTGTTTGCATGACTTTTCCTTGTATTTTGTAGATGATTAGTTTAGATTGATGCAATTAGCGTAATTAAGTGTAATTATGAATTTTGGTGGAAAATCATGTAATCACCTATTTACAATGTGTAATTAGGTAATTACAATATGTAATTTGCAAGATAAAATGTAATGCTGTTACACAATGCTGATTAAATTTCACATAAAAAAAGGAAAAGATGTCCTGGGCACATGGAATGGATAATCTCAAAACTTCATTCTTTTGTAATACCTTTAACTCCTTTCCAAATGATCCAACCCCTACTATTCCCCATATGGAACTGGGACTCTGCAAAAATCTGATTTTATAAAGCAAGCATATTCCTCATCTCACTGTAGTCAGCTGAAAAAGTACCCTCATCTTCCCCCCATGCTTTCCAATCCCTTTTCTACATCCATGCTTTAAAACAGGAAAGAAAAGGCTCAAATAAAACATGCCAGCAATTAGCAGCAAGAGTAGCAGTAATGCAAAGTAACAGAGAATTTGTTTTGAAATTGTAATGATTTGTGCTCTGTTTTATTGAATCCATTTTTCTGTGCAATATTTAATCTCTGAGCAGAGCATTTAAAATGCAGCGATTAAATGCCTTTATATGTTGATGCATCTCTGAGGGCCAAAGATGAAGTAAATGGATTTTGCTTGTGGATACCTTGAGAAAGCCTTCCAGGAAATGGAATCTCCTTTTTAGCATCAACAGTACATATTAGTTGGCCACCTTCATGACTGCCACAACAGCTTACGGCTTCTGCAGCAATGGCTGTGTATGTCTATGAATACACAGAGGACTCTGTAGAGGCTGTTCATCCATATGGATGGACTAAAATTTGGACCTGTTGTTTTTGCTAGATGACATCTCAAGATATTGAGGTTATTGGCCAACAAATGTGATGATAGAGCAAAAGGTCACTCTCACACTAACCTAGCAAACCATCTGCATGTCCCAGCAACCTATTAATATATGAAAAACCTGGCTCCTAACATTTAAGAATACCCCAGTAACTGTTTCCTTCTATCTGTAATACCTAAATCTCACTTTAAGGTATCTTTAATCCATTATACTCTAAAGTTGCATCAGATATCTCAAGTATTTAAACAAATAATTATTCTTGTCTGGGCAGTCTTGCAGCCTCATTTCTGCTGTGCTGTGGAGCTGCAAAGCACAATGCACTGAAGCTGATTGTTCTCTTGGAGAAAATATGACTCAGTATTTATTGTGGTCAAGCTGTCCTCCAGTTCATAAGTGAGAAGACAGGCACTACAGGACTTAATTTTAATCTGATGTCACTGGCTAGAACAGACATAAGAGGCGATTGCTTCATCCATGCAGTAAAACATCATCATCCCCAGCACTGTAGATGTTCGGCAGCTAAGGACTAATGTATTTCAGGACTGCAAAAAAAGGCCTGGACTATGAGCTTTACTTTGGAGTCTTGGGGGGCTCTGGACACTGGCCAGCTTGTGGTGCCGAGTTGTCGATGTACATCAGGGCATATCAGTAAAGCTTCATGCCATCCTTGTTAAAAATGATGTGAACTTCACACAGGCACAAAGCCAGCAGTGCGGTTTGAAGAAGGGCCGTGTCATATCCTGCTCCATGTTGGCAGATTTCCACTGCAATCAACACCTTCACATAGCTAACTCCTTTGTGAGCTCCAGATGTGAGTGCTTTGAACTAAGTCTAACCTGATTATAAATCCTGCTTGGCTTGCCAAGGAAAATAAGGCTGAACTTTCCAACACTTGCATCAAGAACCACTCTGAAGAAATAGCTTTCCACATTCCTTTCCAAGCAGTTTGGTCTTCTCTATCCTTGAAACAGGGGTTTTAGTAGAATCTAGACTTCCTTTCTATTAGGATTGAAAATGAAGCATGAGCAGGGCCGTAAGCAGAGGCCATAAGCTGAAAACAGAGGGAAAACTCATTACCTGGGGCATTGTGCTTCCTGAAGCTCTTTGGAAAAAGAAGTTAATTGGCTAACCACCTTGTTCACAAAACTCAGGAATTTGTGCTATCAGTTTCCATTAATGCCTGTGGAGACTGGCCATGAAAATATCCTCTGCACAGATGGGAGAATAAACTGTGTATCACTGCTATGAAATAAATGTGGATGTTACCAAATAAAGAACAGGTTTGTGCATAGATCCTGTAAAAACCAGTCTGTGATGTCTGGCTGTGAAGCAAGTCAAAGCTCAGCAAGGCAAGTCAAAGGGAAATAGCTTAGATCTAAGAGTTGAGTGCCTGGAGAGTATTTGGAATAAAAATAAATACACATAATTGAAATAAAGGGGAAAAGCACATCTTTTGACAGCAGAAGTAGTATGTGTTAAGGTAGGAACTACCAAAACCAGGAATTGCTTTTAGAGTCCTTCAAAATGTCTGTAAAAGAAATAAGATTATCAGGAAGGATGGCTTTATCATTAGAGGAAAAGGAATATTAAAAGACTTCAGTTTGAATAAAAGAGATAAATTTCAAGTAAACTGGCATGGAGTTTATCCATGGCTGGGCTTGCAGTAATAAAGTCAGTGAGGGAGTAAGCTGTGTGATTTACAGGCAGTAAGCTTCTGTAAAATTTACAAACTGCTGTTATAAAATGTCACCTTTTATGATGCATTCCACTCAGCCTGCATATATAAAGGGCACTGCAATGGAAAGAGTAGGAAAGAGAAAGCAATCTTCTGCCCTACCTCGTTAGCTGCCTTTTTTGCTTTTACAGCAGTATCAGAGATCCATCACCTGATGACCCTGTTGCTAGTTCTTTTTGCTCATTAATATTTCTGTTTATGAAGGTACACTGTTGGCCTTGCCATTACTAACAGCAAATTTGGGGTGGTTTTAATGAGATGGATTTTTGTAACGTGCTCTTGGATGAATAGAGCAAGACTCCTCCCATCTCCCTCTGATAATATAAAAGTAGGGCTTATGATAGATTTGGGTAATTTTCTGTCTGCTTTGCTTTGATTTTAATTGCTGCTGCCTACAGCTAAGCAAGGCTTAGGTGTATGAGGCCTTAGGAATCCAGAGCCAAAATTAACCATCTCTTGACCTTGGGAGCTCAACATCCATTTCAAGCCCGACTGTTTAAATCTAGAAAACCTTCAGGTATCTGCCCCAGGGTGTCAAGTCTGTTAGAAGGCTTTCCTGGAAGAGTTACTGGGTATTTCTCATTGCACCTTTGGACAAATCCAGGTGTTCTGGATAGGGATCATTATGGCTAATGTTGTCAGGTTTATGGTCAGCTTGGCCAAAAGGTGTCCTCAGCCAGGTCATCTATGGTGACTGAGCTCCTTTGGAGTCACAGCCCATTCCCTGCTTATTGCCAAAGCCATTCAAATGAGCTAAATCCTGCTCAGCCCAAAGACATTCCTCTCATTTTCTGTGTTGACTGAGGGGTTAATCCCTGCCCAGTGCTTCACCTCCAGGTGAAAGCTCAAACACTGTGTTGATGGGCTCTTTACAGTCTAGTAAACTAACACAGTTGCCTCCGATCTAAGGGGAGTGTCCAGCTATTCTTTTTCTTTCAGTGCTAACAAAGCAGGAATACACTTTGAATTAAGCTTTTAACAGGGATGTAGTCTGGAAGTTCAGCAAAATAAATCAATAATGGTGGTGATAGAACTGCAGTTTAATGGTAGCTGTTATAGTAAAACAAGTCAGTGTACAGCCATTTTACCACCCTATGGCCATTGTTTCTACAGTTCTGACAGATTTATTGTTGCCTTCATTTAATAATCTACTTCTCTTTAGCACAACCACCATCATTATAAGTTTAAGATAAGGCCTTTATAATTTCACTGCACAGAGAATAATAGATTTTATATCCACTGCCTAGCTAGCAAAATACTTAAAATCAAAGTCTTCATAAACAGAACAACAACTAAACATGGCTTAGGAACCATTTCTTTTAGTGGAAATCGGTTGTGCCTTGCTGACTTCATGAAAGAAGTACATCTGAGAATGTGTGGGATAGTGAGTCTTGAGGCTGTGAGCCTACCAGTAAAATGCAGGAATTGATTGTTGTGCAATGGGTAGCAACCAGCAGACAGGTTTACGTTCCTAGTAAAGTAATATTTAGGTAATTGAGAACTGTAAGGTGGAAGAGTACAAGAATATGAGAGACTTTGGAGTGTCTTGGAAGAAATGATTTCATGTTATGTCTATAAAGCAAAATACAGACCAAGTGTCATGCTAGTACAGCTCTACAGCCTCTGATGCTAAGAATGAAAGGGCAAGATTATTTTTCAGCACTGACTTTTGTGGGAATACTTTGACTTGTGGTGGGTTGAATCATACCTGAATTAGTGTTACATGGCCAGGACCTTGCATGCAAAAGGAACAGTGAATAAATGCAGTAAAATCAAGTGGTATTAAAAAAAATCTAAATGGAGAGGAGGTATGGCTTTGCATGTTGAATGAGAATTCAATATTATGTGTTTCTAGTATTAATATCAATAACAACTTTGCAGGCAATGAATCTGGTTGAAGTTTGGACTTCTCAGGCTGTCATGCACACACAGAAAGTGTTTTTTCTCACATCATGCTTTTGGGGCTGTGCTACTGCCTGGTTCCACAATGATACAGTGGGTAAGAGGTCAGACGTGGTGAGTGCTGTCTCTGACTTGTGCCGCAAGGATTGCACAGGAAAGAATGAGCTGAAAGGAAGGTGGCAAAGTTTGGAGGTAGAGAGGTCCTAAAGAAGGAAAATTGAGTGCATCTCTTGCTAGACATTTGCAGTTGGCATTTCTTCCTGCAACATGCTTACTTCCATGTGCCAGCTGGAATTTGAGCTTTTGCATGTTTGTTTTGGTTTTTTTTTCTGGCCTGTGGATTTGAGTATGATCACTGAAAGCCAGAAACAAGTTTAGTCTTGTAAAAGCACTTACAGCACATGCCAGATGAGCTTTGAAAGCACTGCTCAACAGATTGACTTTAAATCAGGATTGCAATGAGACTCTGTGTCAAGACTAAAACCAGAGACCAGGCCTTGTGTCCCTTTTGCATATAGCCATCCCTTCCCTATGAATGTGTGTGCCTGCTCCTGTTGAAGTCAATCCTAGCACTTCTACTGATTTTAATGAATTAGAACAGGCCATAAGCACCTGTTCCATTACGTGTGTCTCCTGCACTAATACCTAGTTTGGATATTCTTCTGCAGCACATGTTAGATGCTTGAATAAATCAAACATTTTTCAGTGGAATGACTTAAATTAACAATGCCTAGATCAACAGAATTATATTATTTCACTAGTAAATACAAGAAGTTGATACTTCAAAGTATCAAACACATTATACAGACAGATGCTGGGCTCAGTTAGAAGGGCAGTGAAAAAATCTTGGTGCATGTTGAACTGTTTCTTCTCAGTATAAATTACCAGAAGTCTTTGGACCCCGGCTAGCATCCTTCAGCAGCAGAGAACCTGGCACAGGTCTTTTTAGAATCAGTTCTGTTTTCTTCCTCATTTCTGCTGGTTTGAGGTTTAAATAATTTTCAGCTGTACAAAGAAACTTGTCCTGAAGCAAGTGTAGTTCTGTGCTATTGGGAATTGCAGCGCTGCAAAGCCATATGTGTGGTTTGAATGGGCACAAACATTTTTAGGCGTGATAGAATCATGTGTCTAATATAATTTCTTCTTTTTCACCTGCTTATTTAGGTCCCCTTCTTACAAAAGGAAAGGTTAGAGCATTAGATTGCCTGCCCAAACCTTGTGAATCACTTTTCTGTGCAATACATACATGTCTCTATTATTTTTCCACATCTTCAATGCACAGGAGTGCTCAAAGAATGAGCAGACATTCAGTAGTCTCTTTTTCCTCATTGTTTCTAGTGCAGCTCCATGAATTATTTGCACATGCATTCAAATCTTACTTGGATTTCTTCCTGGTCTCTCCTTTGTTGTTCATAGTTGCAGTACACAAATGCTTCACAAATATTAATGCACTTATTTTTGTACCATTCACCTGGGTATATGCTACCTCTGTTCTACTGATCAGGAGCTATGAAATAGGGATAGAGGTTAAAAACATCCTGGCCTGCATACCCAGATGGAGGGTCTTATTTTCAGTACATAAAGGACTGTCCCTTACATTGCTCTCAGCTGGAGCTGCACAAGCTCTAGCCTTCCATCAGCGTGACTCCTGTGCCTTGCTATACACTTGGCAGTGCCCACTGCCAGCCTCACTGAAATATTGCTTGGCAGAGGTGGGGAGGGACTGCAGCTTTTCAGGGCCAGGGAGACTGTAGATTCAATTGGGTGTTGAGTTGCCTTGAGCTTGTTTTGTCTGGTCATGACTTCTGCCACGAGTCATTTTCTGGCACAATCCAAAGGTAGCCCAGCTCTTTTCCAAGGGACAGCATTGCTTGCCATCGCACACAGTCAGTGCTCTGCCTTGCAGCACTTCAGGCTAATTCAATTAACATAGACAACTAGTTGTGATTTTCCTGAAGACTCACAGATGCACAGAAACAGCAAGGTTGCACCCTCTGGGTATAAAAAGAGCTGTTAATTAATAATTGGATATCTCAGCTATTTTATGGTAGGATGTGATTTGTGGCTTTGAATACATTTCTCTAAGTAGGACACGAGTTCAAAAATGGCTTGAACACTTGTGAGGGACTGGGATGTGATGAGGGTCCATGCCAGCAATCCTGTTGTGTCTGTACAACCATGTTATGAGCATGGGGAGGTTCCTTATCTGTGACTTTCAGTTAAGCTGAGGCATGCAAGTGTAAATGCCGTGTATCTGCATGCAGCTATAGCTGACGTATGCAGGTGGAGATCATCTCGCAGCTTCCATCCCTTCTGCAGGAGGATGAGGGATTAACTGTCTGTGGGGACCCTCATTACTTTGGTGCTCTGATGTTGCGGTACTGTGTAGCCATATCCCAGCTTTGGAGCCCAGCTCCACATAAGGATGGGATAATCTAAGAATGTTTAAGAGGAACTAAAATTAATATATCAAGCCCATGGAGTGCCTGCATTTGGTATGCCATGGATCATGGTACCTGCATGTGACCTTGGAGATGGTGAAAACAGTTTCTGTAATTAGCCATGTCTTGCTCATAGATCAGCTCTCAAAGCAGCACGTTGGAAGGAAAAGAGCCCTTCTTGCCAAGTATCTTCTTGTCATATTGTGCGCAGTGCTCAGTGAGCGTGTCCTGATGGCTATCTCCCTAAAGCCACTGCAAAAAATAAACAGCCCAATATGGCTGAAATCATAAAGAAAAGGTAGCATGGCTATTACAGGACTGTGGGCTGCAGAAAATCCAGAGACTGGATCCTCCCAGGGTTGATATGGAAGAAACCTCCCCATCACACTGGCTGGTCAAGACTTGGATCTTCTGTTTTTCAAGTTTTATTATACCATTTTTTAAACTTCCATGCAGATTGGCACAAGAGCTTAGACAAGGCTTTGAATGTTGTATTAGGGAACAAGAGTGAGGAAAATGAGGATTGTATTGAAGACCTGTATTGTTCTAGATTCAGTTGCTTACAAGAATTTTCCTCCACAACTGCCCAGCTGGCAGCTCAAGGAGACAGGAGTGGAGATGTGGTTCTTGTGTTGTTCCAGCCCACCTGTGCATTGGGGTAATGGGTGCCTGCTGCTCCAGATGGGCTTGTCAGGCAGCTCCATGTGCATTTCAAGCCACAGTCAGTGCCAGGGGATATGCATGAAAACATGAGACAAGGTATTTTCGGTAGAGATAGGTGGGGAAATGTCTGGGTGACAATGCCATCATCAAAACTTGCTGAAAAGTGTGTTGTGCCTGGATTGCTGGGATGAATTATATGGCATTAGCATCCCTGGATTTTTTCAGCCATGGCACTGCTGAAGAGAGAAAGCTTTTCTGTGAACGTGTTCTTCTATTATGTGTATTTGTCAGTCTTAGTTAACAGCCTTTAGATTTTGTGTTGATTTCAGACTGTTCAGCCTCATTGTTTCCTGTTACCTTTGTGTAACAGGCTAACTCCCTTAAACAGTGTTGTTCTTGGCTGCTGGTTGGGTAATTTAAAACTCTTAAACGTGAGACAGCATTTGCTAAATAATTAATCACATACACTCTTGTTTGCAGGCTGGGGTTCTTCATGTGGGGATAAACAGATGCTTGCATGGAGAGCAATCCTTCTGAATAAATCTGCACAGGCAAAACTTTGTTGCAGCCAGTACTAAACATCGTGGGAAATCAACATGGCTGCAATGAAGAGCTGTTAGGAATATAAATAAGTGTGCTTAAAAATTCCTGGGTTATCTGGATGGATTTCAAGCTGAATGCAGCAGCCACCCTCAAAGAATGATGTTTTTATAAATAATTCAGTGTGTGCACAAAGCCTGCATTTTATTTCTATTTAGCTTTGGGTTCCTTGAGTATATTTTTCTTATATATGGGAGATGTGGAAACACATTATTGGCTGTATCCTTACCAGCAGGGATGTAATTCTGGGAATGGTGGGAGCGCTTGACTCACGCCGTGATTTCTGCCACAGAACTTGAACTGTGACAGGCTCTGGTATCCTGTTCTCTCCACTTGCTTCTGGAAAAGCCACAAAGGAAAAAGGGCACTGTATGAATAGGGTAGGGAGGCCAAGGACTTCCTTGTACCCTGTGATCCCAGTAATGCTACCAGCAGCCCCACTGAAGGGAGACAATGACAGCTTTGAACAGCTCTGGGGAAGAGCCTGGGTTGCACTCCACTGAAATGTGCAGCATACCTACAGTAAAACAAACTAGCAAACCTCCGAAAGGGGATCAATATGCTGCCCTTGCTCAAAGAGCCTGTCATCCCATAAAAGGGACTTTAAAAGCCTTTGGGAGTTTTTACTACTACTCCAGCTTTCAATTCTCTTCACATATCACTTCAGTACCTAAATAGCATCTTAGTGCTCTAAAAATCAGGACCCCCTAGACCTCCTGCTAGCATAATAAGATTTGTTTCCTGCTTATTCAAGTGTGTCTGTGTGTGCTTAGAGAATTTGGGCTGGGAGCAGGAGGCAAAGGGAGATGATGGCAGGCTGAAGTACCCGTTTTCTAGCTGAGGGAATACATAATTATAATCAGCACCTTAGAATATCAAAGCATCTTCCAGAAATTATTTTACTCCATAGCAATAATTATTGCTATGCAATCATGAGGAAACAGCATATTCAAGAACACTTGGTGTAGTTCACTTTACAAGAACATGTATATTCGAAGATTAAAAGAAGAATAAATGGAGTTGTTCCTCTGAAGGCATTGAAATTCATTTGGGCTGATGGCCTTGGATGCATGTTTGTCAAATGCAGGTAATGTTCAGCTACACTGTAAATCACAGGCTACCATAGCTTGTGCATACTGATGCTTCATGAGAAAGGATGAGCTAATGCTAGATCTACTTGATTTTGTCAGCTCTATTCAGCTTTATATTGAATGTCTATCTCATAGTGGACAGTGAACTGTACCTGTATAATTTAACCTTTCTTCCCTTATTAAATGTAGATTTGGTTTGGTTCCAGGCAGGGATTTGAGAACAGGGCAGGCACAAAGCTGTCTCAGAACCTGAAGGTTTAGGTTAAATTATTTTTATGTTTTATCAAACTGAAGCAGCCTGTCCTATTTGGCTGTACTTACAGAGCTAAAAAGATGGTGACCTGAACTGAAGTTACAAGTCAGGGCTTTAACCATCTTCTGCAGTAACTGGTTTTTCTCACACCTAGGTCATTTAATTATAAAGTTGAGGATTTATACAGCCCTTAGATCAGGAGACTGCTTCTATTTTTTAATCACGTTGATGTAGTAATGTAAGAGTCCACAGGAGTTTATTTTCACTGCAATAACTATTCCTCCTGGGTGGCTGTTCTAGGGTGCTATCCTATCCTGTGCAAGTCCTTTGGTATTTTGCTTCCACAGCTCTTACTCTGGTGTTCAGTTTCTTTAGTGGATCAGCGCGACTGTGTCAGCCAAACTTTGCAGGAAGTGATGCTAAGGGATGGAGTTTGGTTTAGGGAGTTACCTGCCAAAAGTTGAGGAGAGTCAGAGATGGTCTCCAACCTGTTAGAGAGAAACAGTGTGGGATAAAAATGTAGCTTTTGATTTCACCTCTTTAAAGCATTTTAAACATCAACCCTAATGCTAATTGACTCACAATTGGGTGGTATGATGAGCAGATGCCACTTTACCTGTTCCTTGGCACCTCAAGCAGATGCCACCTGCCTTCTACCAACCATTGTAGACAGATTCAACCTGTTCTTTGTCAATGAGAGGAAAAAACACCTTCTTTATTCCCTGGCAAAAATGTGGAGGTGCTATTTGCCCTCTGCTTATTGTCCTAAGCAAAGAGCTGGCACGTACTTTCTGCCTTGTATTAGTAGTTGAGATCAGAGATTGCAGTTTATTTCAGATGCACTCTCACCCTTAGATGCATGTGATGTCTCATTTTTTATGAACAATTAGCTGTAGAAGCCATCATCACAGTGATAAAAGCAGTGCTGTGTTTGTGCCTGGAAGCCCAGTCTCAGCACTGTACAGGAGGCTGCTGGAATTTGCTGTAAATAAAACTTCAGGATAGGTGCCAGCTGAGGTTAGGTAGTTCTTCATTATTTACCTTGGCTTCTGCATTAAATTTATGGTGGTGTTCAAACAAAGCTTGAAGGATCTGTGAGTGTTTTGAGCATGAGTTCTTGGGTTTTGAGAGATTTTTCTCTCTCAGCTAGCTGATCAATTGGCGGCCAAAGGAGTTCAGGCTGGAGTGGATGCCCTAATGCTACAAGTGCTAGATGGAAGGAGCCGTTATTATCTCCTTTGTAGAAAATATCCTTGCAGGAAACCTATAGAATTTGCTAATGCTAGAATTAAAAGCTTCAACAGACAGACACTGTTCTAAAGGAGAGCAGAACATTTGTTCTGGAGAACAAATCCATGCTCTGGAGGTTTTCTGCCTGTCCTGTGAAATGCTGTGGGAAGGGTAGAATTCATCTTGGATTTTTCTGAGTGAAAGATCCTCAGTTTCATTCATGTCCATGCACAGTATGTGAGATAAACAAGCACTACCCTTTTTTTTATGACTTTCAGGTATCAGTCCCAAATGCTCTTGTAGAGAGAATTTTCCTGGCTAATCCCTTCGACTGTGTGTCTCATTTTGTACTTCTCCACAGCACTCTCTTTTCTGTCAAGCAGTAAATATACTTGTTATTCGTCCTCACTTTCACAAATTACATATCTTACCCTTATGCATTATCTTTCATTAAGATGTTGCTCCTGTTTCTTTCCTGCCCAAGGCAGTAGCCTCCAATCTCTTTGCCTTATTAACACTGCAAACACTTCCCTGTCTTCTCCCATGCTGCCTTTCATGCTTGAATAAACTCCCTGTAAAAATTCACAATCCCCCTCATTATCTTCTCTCAAATCCCTTATAGAAGTCTCTTAGGCTATGATACCCACAAGAAACCCCTTGGTAACAGACCACTGAGTGTAGAGACAGCTGCTTCTCTGAACGACTGAGAGCACCTCAGCATTTTCTTCCATCAGGCAACATAGATTTTTATTGCCTTCATTTCTTCTCCTGTGTGAAGGGTGGAACTTTGATATTGTCAAGCCTGGGCAGAGCTCCTGCAGACCTTGGGGAGGCACTGCAGAAGTATTTGCCTCATGGAGAGGCAGGAGGAAGCTCCCCTGGGCAGCCTCAGAGCCGAAAATAGAGTGGCAGCCCAGAAGAATGGCATGTGTATGTCTTGGTTGAGCCAGGACAAAAGCATCTATATTTGTATTTCTTGCTGCCAAGTTAAAACTCAGTTTTAGTGGTTTCCAGCTTTCCATTCTCTACAGCTGCTACAATTAGAGTCTGAGCCCTCTAAACTACTGACAAAGCTTTGTTTTTGAGCATTTGTGATGCTCGTAAAGCAATGTTATGCCGTGCGATGAGTGTCCAGCAAGCTGTGTGGGCAACACAGACCAGTGGACTGAATTTCTAAGGATGCGGGCATCTATCTGAGCAAGCTCTTGGGTACATCAAGCTGTCACATAAGATTTCCATGATGAGCTGGCATGAAATTCAAATTATGGGCAACTGTTGTTTTCCACTCTGCTGACAATTTATTGGGAATTGCACTGGGCCTTTCTGCTGCAGGCCACTCCTTTAGCTTAATGTGACCTGACACACAGTGCCCAGCATTGCGTGTCGCAACACAGAACATCACCCAGCGCATCTGAACAGAGGGAGGGGTGATCCTGGCCATTGGAATACTTCTTAAAGGGTTTATGGGGAAAGAGGAGTCTTTAGTCACAAAAGCTCAGGATGAAGGCATTTGATTCTGATTTCCCACTGTTCCCTCAGGAAATGAGTGCTGTGCTGTACTTCTAATGTAAAAACTACCACCATTACCATCTTCCGCCATGGATGATGCTTGGGACAGTGGGATGTTCAATGATGGAATCCCTTGCCTTGTGGCAGTACATTGACACCCTCTCCCAGGATGGCAACTCCTGGTGCATCATACACAGAGCACTTTGCAAGGGCAGCAGCAATTATCAACCCTGGTTCATATGGCTTTCAAATGGAAACACACCTGCAGCCATTACTTCTGCAATACAAATGTAAATTGTACTTCAACTATTCTTCCTAAATTAATTTAGAAATGATATAAATCCCAGCCTTCTCTCCAGGTGATCAGAAACACATGTGCTGTGTCAGGGAAAGACTGTTCCAAGAAAGTTAATTTGGCACAACTGCCTTCTTTGTGTATGAAATATCTAACTGCATTTCAGACCTCATTGTCATTTATCTTGCTCTTCCCTTCTGTAGTCTATTCCGTCCATATATTAGGTCCTACACAGACTATAAACTCAGAAGCTTGGTGTGTGAATAGAACTTTTTGCTATGCTCTTTTACAGCAGGTTTCAAATTAGATCAAGCAGTAAGCAACTTTGCTGACACTGTCCAATGTCTCAGTGAGCTTGGGTACACCCAGAGGGTTCATTCTTGCAAATACTACCTTTCTGTAAGCCCAGCAGCAAAGCATTAAGGCACACAGACATGCAGATGTGATTTGGCATTCCTGAACCTGGCAGGGACAAGCACACCAGCTGCATTCATAGCATTACAGGCAGTTGCATTGCATAGTGAGTTGATACTTTGGAGTGGTCCCATTTGAACAGATCTGGGAAAGCCACATCTCTCTGCCTGACCCCTGGGCAAATAAAGATGTCAGGGTGTTCATGGAAAGAATTGGTGTACCTCTTCAGATTTCACCACTTCTGTTGTGTCAATAGAAGGCCATAGCACTGCTTTTCTGGCTGGGGAACTGCCAGCTATTTGGTGGGAGGTGATCACAGGCTGCCAGCGTAATTACAGTGAGGGGAAGTGCAGCAGCCAAGTGGCCTTTCCTGCTAAAGGCTGCTGGGCTCTCAGAGAGGCTGAGGGCTATACAGCTTAGCAGCTGCACTGCTCTGTCTGTGCAGAAAGTGGTAGCCTACAGGACCAATTCTGACTCATGATCAGTTCACTTCAGGAGCAAAGTCACAATGAAGTTATAAGGGAATGCAGAGGCATCCTTCAGGCAGAATGGAATCAAGGTTTTATGTGGATTTACATTCATTTGCCAGTGTCTGATTTTCCTGAATTGGAAAGTCCCATCAACAAACCTTAGCTCTTCACTTTGCATTTCAATCCCTCCTTCTCTCTGGCAGGAATGAAAACATTATTTGTAAGAGTTAGGATTATAGGGAGAGCTGCAATTACCATCCGTGTTTTCAGTTCATGTTACGGCATGGATGAAAAATCCGTGTAATTGAAAGATCCATGTAGTTTGAGTGGTTTCCCACCCTCTTCTCTTCATACACTGGTGGTGAAACTGGTGACACAATCCCCCACAGACCAGTTTCTTCAGCACACCATTAGAAAGTCCTGCTTATTTTACTATAAGGAGGTAATGGTAACTTATAACTGTGATGCAGCTCCATCCCTTGCTGCCTGCCAATACCCCTGAGAGCTGGCTCATCCCAGGCTAGAGGAGTTCAGCTGGAAAGCTGGTGCTTTCCTTCCATGTGGAAGGGATGTGCAATAGCTGGGTTAAATGCTGGGTGATTAAGACTCTAATTAGAAATGGGGTTTAGTTGATTATGCGTGTAGGAAGAAAGTTAAGTATTTTTTTCTTGGAGGAATGTGGGTAGGGGCTGTACTCTGTCCCCTTCTGCTTTCAACAGCTCTGGTGTTAGATAAGTCTCTGCCCCTTGCAATGCACAGTATCTGCCCTTTGAACAGAAAGTGATTTTTGGAGGTACTGGTGTGCCACATTTGACTCCATGCAATGTAGAGAAGAGCCCATGTCATCTGATACAACTGCTGCAAGCAATAGGATCCCCCACCCTTCATCCCAGGCAGTTTCTGAGTCCCTCTCACAGCCTCCTTCTCCTCTGACAACTGCCTGGGCTATGACCCCTGTGACATTTGGATGCCTCTACATTTGCCCCATTTCAGGCTGCTGGGGTTGGTGAAGGCTTCAGGGCAGCTCAGCTCCTGCACACATGGGACAGGTTTTTCTAGATCTAAGGCTGTAGGGCTGCAAGGATGGGGCTCAGAGACCTTCCAAAGGTGGGGATACACCACATTCAGCACACATACAGGACACAGGAAAAGGCAACATCACATGGCTGCTTGTAAAAGGGAACAGAAACCTCATGGGATTCAAGGACACTGAGGTCCCAGATGGTGCAAGAAAACCCCATCCTTCAGCTCACCTATTAGAGGAAAATAGAGCATGAATGTTGCTATGCTGTTATTTTGGCTACCTACCCTCAAATCAGTTTTAACCTCTTACTGCGCCGATCTGTACCTCTGTCCTTTATGTGAGTCCTTTGATCTTTCTACCTCTCACATATCCCATTTCCACCCTGCATCCATCTCATTTCTCCTTCCCTAATCCCTCCCTGCTAGCATTTGCATGTGTCTGTTGCTTTCTCTTTGAAAATACTTCTAAGCATCTTCTGTTCTTCTCAGATCACATCTCCCCAAGAGCAAAACTCTATAATGAAACTTTTTTTGACAGAGTCAGGCAGCAGCAACATTCATTTTTCTTTTCCAGGTTCCTGCCTGTTCTCCAATTCAAGCTGACACTTACTGGGTGTAGGTCAGACTTGGTGGCTTCTGCATGTTTCCCTAAGCTATCCAGTGGCTGTGAAACCTGGCAGGCTAGACAGCCTTTCAGCTACTTGGCCTGCACATGCACTGTGTGATTCGTTTGGTCCATGAGTATTAGGGTCTATCTTTATCTCTCTGCAGAGCAGAGTCTTCACTGGATGCTGTTGGAAACGCTTGTAGATGCCATTAACTGATGCAAGTGTTGTTTGACCCTGTTGAGTGTGAAGTGCAAGGAAGTTCCAGGAAGCCTCCCCAAGATGACTGGGCTGTCATGATAACGGATGGAAAGGATGGCGTCTGACCACCTAATCATACAGCAAGAAATGAGCAGTGCCGTACCACAGAACAGGGCAGCATGCTGTGCTGCTGTGATGAGAAGCATCCGCAGCAAGTGAGGGGATACTAAATGAGAAGTAAAATAAATGTAAAGAGGATAAATACTTAAAACCCGTAGGAAAGGTTATCCTGAAGAACGCTAATGTTCACACCTAGAAGGGTGGAAATGTTATCAAACGCAGCAATTATATTTTGAGAAGAATTTGGGCCTCTTGACATAGAAACTTCTGGATAAATATTGGCCTGAGGGTAGGTGAATGCTGTTCCCTGGCCTTTTCTTAAGTTTCTTGACTGCTGCTACAAAAAGAACTTAATCAAGTACAGTCTTACCATTTTAAATAATTCTAAACAATGTAAAAATGATTGCTGTTGGTTCCTATTCAAAAGACAGTCTTTTCTCTTATTTGCTTGCCTAAAACTCCAGCTCATCTCTGCTTGGGTTGTCTAGCATTTCCTCGGCATTCAAACTCCAATTAGCTTGTCTAATGCTACACTGACACAGCCTGACTGCTGTGTTATTGTATCCTAAACTGATTTTTTTCCTTATCCTATTCTGTTCTAACTATGAAGGTTACATGGTATCTAAACCGTCTGCATTTATACCTGTGTCTATTTGTTATTGTATGCTTAAATAGTATTTTTTGGCCTACTTACAGTTGAGACTAAAGGATGGCTCTATACAACCAGTCCACTTTGGACATTATTGCAACCTATTTGAGACTCAGGTTAGCATTAGAAGGACAGTGTGGTGGTCTGTCAACCTGTCACTCCTTTCAGCTGTTCTCTAATGGAGCTCAAAGCCTTCCTTGTGCAGCCCCCAGGTAAACTGAATTAACACCTGAGCACTCGAATGCTGACTGTTAAACAGAAGAAATTGTTCCTCTTAACTTGGTCAATGTGTCTTGCCTATCTCTTGTAGCTGGTGTTTTGCCCTAGCGGTATCAGTTAGGCTTAGTTGATGAGCTGTGTTAGGACTTGTGAGCTTTTGGAGATCCTTTTGCTGTAGTGGCTGTGGTTCAAATAAAGACACTTACTTTGTGATGGATTTGCTGTCCCTATGGGAAGATAACAGCTTGTGATAAAGCTAAAATTGGTGGAGAGGACTAAAGTGAACAGGTAACACTGACTCAACAAGAGGTATCCGGAGTCAACTCCGATGGCAATAGAATTCATTCTTTAAGTGGTGTGGTTAGGAGGGGACATCTGTTGCTCAAGACAGAGCTTTAGGATAAACTGCTAGCTTTACTGGTCTGGAAAGGGTATTTACAGATTATACCTAGCTCTTTAGCAGTGTGTTAAGTTTGTTCAAATTAAGCCAATTAACTCAAGTGATAAAATCTGAAGTAGATGCACTCCAACAATATTCCTGACTGCTCATGAAAATGGAATGAAATAAAAAATGTAATTATTTTAGTTCTTAGAAGTTAAGCAAAATAAATCCTACTTTATAGCTTCTTCAAACTAGATAATAGCACAACATAAGAGCTATGGGACAGGGGACTTGATAATGGATGTCATCAATAAAACCCAAAATAGTAGGCTGAAATCTTCCTTTCTGCATGTCAAAAGTAGTAAGCTACTTTATCAAACCTATTGGCACACGAGATGTGCAGAACTGAGGTGTAAGATGGGAGAAACAAAGAATCATATTCCTGAGCAAAATTAAATGCTCTGAAGTTAACTCCCCATTTATAGGTGTCAGTTTATAACCTCAGTTTCATGATCTTGATCTGAGTAATTACCAGCAAAAGGGGGATGATTTGGCACAACTTTGAGACCAGGGTATATGAATGTGGTATTGCTGACTGACTCTTTCTTCTACTGCTGGCTGGAGCATTCAGCTCTGCCTTAAGCGGTGTCACCCTGTTGTCATATTGGCTAGTTTTATTGTGAGGAAGAGAGGGACCTTTGGCTTCCTCCAAACTCAGTGGGGGGCAAATTGGTACCTGTGGCTTGTGTTCATATGGTTTAAGGATAGCAGTTTTGTTGGTTCTGTTCCCAGTTCTTCCTCTTTCACTGCCCTCTTTCTCCATCTCAGGCTCATTTTTTTATTATTTTAATTAGTTATTTTGCACCAATTTAATTTTTCTTCTCTATCACCCTTCTCCTCTCATGCCTTTTTACTTGTTCTTTGTTCTCTTCTTTTGCTCTTCTTTACTTCCTTCTTTGGTTATTGCATATATTATTTCATAGAATCATAGACTGGTTTGGGTTGGGAGGGATCTTAAAGCTCATTTGGTTCCACCCCCCCACCCCCTGCCACGGTCAGGGACATCTTCCAATAGAGCAGGTTGCTCAAACCCCATCCAACCTGGGTTTTTCACAGCATTTCACTAACTTCATCCTCTGTAGATTATTTCTAGGTCACTTGCTCCTTTCCACTGCAAGTGTCTTCCCTCATGATGCTCCATCTTTTCCACAGGACAGTAATGAGCACCAGTTATCGCCTCCCTCTCCTCCTCTGCATGAAGGACTCAGAGAAACAAGAAACAGGGGCTTATAAAGGAGTTGTGCTGGTGGGATGGAGGTGTCAGAGTGGCTGGGAGGAAGGCAGCTCAGAAATCTCTCCTCAGGACATCCCTGGACATGTCTGCTTCTCTCTGTTTCTGTGTTCTCCTTTAAGCATCTGCTCTTGTCCAGTGTCAGAGGTTATAAGCTGGACAGCCCTCTGGTCAGCTCTAGCTGTGAGCAGGCAATAGAGCTGTTCTCTCAAGAGCACTCAGGCAAGGGCACACTGGAGGAGACCTTAGCTCTTGATGAATCACATTACTTCTTCCTCAGTGGCAGAAAGGGACTCTCAAGTCAAGTTCTGATCTCCTGGGAATTTGCACAAGCATTTTCAGCCACAACCACACAGGCACAGTTTCACATGGGTAGCTGAGCCTTGAAGGTCTTTTCAGACAAGAGAGACAATTCTGCCCACAAAGAAATAATAGAGAAGGGAAAAGCAAAATGAATAGCACAATAATCTGATTCCAAACATCTAAACTTCATTTTCCTCTGCTTGTTCTTGCTGATCACTTGCAAGACAGACTCCCCATCAACAGTGCTACTAGTCCTGGGTTGAAATGTACTGTGTCCTGATCAGCCATGGCTCTGTCCGCAATGGGCAGGTAGTCAGCTCTGTGGTCAGATAGGAAGATGCATGTGATGCTATGCTTTTGGGTTACTTAACTCTTTGTTAGAACACTATAAAACACTTGGCTTCTTCATTCACACCTTCTTCTCCCTGCCCTGGAAGTCACAGATGTGCCACTGGTTACAGTGCAGCATATGTAACTACCTTGTTATATTTTGAGATGACTCAACTTGTGGGGAGATTTTCTTGCCTGTCTTCTGATTGTGCAGAACAATGGTCATCTTCACATGCCCTCCATCACCTGCTAATTAGCAGCACTTGAGTTTGGGCTTGGGAACTGTGGTGCTGAATAGAAGTAGGAACTAAGCTTCATTACAAAGGGGATTTTTTCTTGTAATGATTGTTTTAATCAGCAGATTCTGGCCAAATATTTAGCCTAGAAACTGAAATGGCTTTCCTTCCAGAAGTAAGACAAACACTGGTACCGAAAAATAGGCTTATAGGCACTGCAGTGATAATCTGATTTTAGAACTCAGCAGTCATTATTTTCTCTACACTGAGAATGACAGACAGGTAAGAAAATAGCTTGACTGTAGCTCTCTATTCCAGCTGGCAGAAAGGATTCACTTACCTTCAATGGGAATTTCCAATAAATCTATATTTAATACCATTCATTTGATGAAATTACTTTCCTTCGTGAATGTGCAATAAAGTCTGGCAGTGATATATGTAAGGACATTAAATTTTCAATGGCCATGTTATGAACAAAGGTGATCTAACAAAAATAATATACTTTAAGGAGCAGACAGCAGGGCCCTGTCTGAGATCTCATTGACAAGGCTTAACAGTGGTAGACCTCTCTTTACATTAGTAAAATCACTCACTTATATGGATGTATGGAAGAGGAGCTCTTTCTTCCGCAGGTCTGCTTCTCCTCTCTCATACAGCCATTCAGAGGGATGATTTTACTAATGTAATGTATGTTATTTTTCGTTAGGTGTAGTTCAGTTTGAAGCCAGAGATAGAAATTCATTAATGAAAAAGGAGAACCAATTATGTGGGTGGCTTAGGCTGAAGAAAACATTATTACCCTGCCCAGGAAAAATATTCCCCTCAGCAGACTGTGATTTCCCCTATGCAGTTTCCCATTTATGGTTGGAAAGCTAAAATTGTGCTGTTTCTCCTGGAGAGGAAAATCTTCATGCTGGTAGTCAAGCCTCTGTGGGTTCCTGATGGTTATTATCTACTCCTCTGACACAGTTAAAGATCCGGTTCTATTTTTAGAGGTAAGAAAAAGGCTAGCATTTGCTTGAGGATTGTGGTTTAAAGTGATTGATGTGCTCATATGTATTTTCTTATGACTGGGTACTTTGCATATTGTCTTATTGTCCTCACTTTACCTGGGAAAACTGACTGTCCTTGCATGGCCCTTTGCTTCTCCATCTCTCTCTTAACCATATGTGTTTCTTGGATTTCATTTCTGGAGGACCCCTTACAGAAAGGTTTTGTTGTATCCTAGTTAAAAGGTGCTGCCCTTTTATCACTCAACTAAGGCTGAAATCCAGTTTGAGCCCTCTCGTGTGCCACTTTATTTATGATATCATTACAGTTTGTTTCAGAAGAGCAAACCCTCTGCTTTTGGGATACTTATCTAGCAAAAACTATCACTTAGCTACAGCTGGAGTCTAATCTGATGCCTTAAATCCTAGCCTTGCATAAAGATAATGCTTTTAATCAGGAAAGTGAGACAAGTTGTAAGATCCTGTTCACAGTATCTGTCAGCAGGGAGCTGGAGTGAAATCAGGACGAAGCCTAAGTCTTTGTTTCCAAAGATGTTTGATTTTTGACTTACAAAGGGTCATCAACAGCAGGACTAGATAAAGGCAAGGAGAGGAGGCAGGAGGTGATGCTGCTTTAGCTTGTACTTAGTAACTGCTGCACTGTGTGCTCATCCTAGAGAAAATGTGAGGTAGTGGGTCCTCAGCTGTAGAGAAGCAAGTGGTAAAAGCATGGTCAGTGATGGGTACTGCAGAAGTGCTGATGTGGTACAGATCTTCTTTCTAGCTCACCAGCAGTGGCTTAGCCAGCTGTGTTACAGGTTTACTAAGGAGGAGGTGTAAGCTGGGGGGCCAGCAAAGCTTCTACAAAGTGTTGGAGCATCGAGGCTCATCATCTGTGGTAGGGAGCATGGGACAAATTGGTTTTTTCCTTCTGGGAGGTCACCACTAAAATCTTGCAGAAAAGGTGTCAGTTGGAGGAATTTGGCAGCAGTTGGTTAACCTGGCCTGCTGAATGCTTTCCAATTGCATCTGGCTTTTCTCATATGATATCCCTGCTTTGCTTTCAACGCTGCCTCTTCTATAGGGGATTCTGCCAATGTAGAATTGCTCACTGTATTAATGCAGGAGCTGGTTTGCATACAGAAGTGTAAATTCCTGACAGGTACAGATCAGAGCTGTGGTAATTTTGACAAACTCAGAGCGGGGTATTGGTGATGTATGAAAAAAACCAGCTCACTTAAACAACCTGGTATCCAACCCAAACCTCTGAAGGGAATATAGAAGCATAGTGACTTTCATAAGCTTGATGAAATTCTATTGGTGTTCAACATTTCCTTACCATCTCTCTGTAAAGTAGTGTAACCTTTCAGTTTAAAAGAAGCAACATTCTGGGACAAGGTAAGGGTAATTTTAGCAGTTATAGATTTAAGTATAAAATATTGATATTAAAGCTTAGTTTTAGCTTTCTGTAAAGGTACAAATTCAGTTGACTTTGAATAAAAAGCAAATCAAAAGACATGCTATTCCTAAAGCCCAGCTATGGGTACATATTCAGCAGTGTGCATCTAAAATAACATTTCTTACATAAACTGCCCATAATGAGTAAAAAACATTTCTGAACCTCACAGTAGTTTTTAGTGACACAAAGAAAAAGCAGAAGCACTGATGACCCATAACTCATTAATGACACTCAGTTTTTAAGACCTTATGCATTCAAAAATCTATAGGCTTCCCAGATGCAAGGAGTTTTTGTGTCAGCTGAAGCTCTGCTAGATACTGACACTGAGCACAAAAATCTCTGCAGAAGATAGAAACAAGTCCAAATGAGACCAGTAAGCACCTCAATCCTCACAGCACACTCCAGTGGTATGTGGAAAATGCCCCACTCACAGTAGGGGAATGGTAAGAGTGATCAGCGAGGCAGGGCAGGAGTTGCATATACAGCCTTTCAAAAACCCCATTTCTGGTCAAAGCATTGAGACCCTTTGGGATCAGAGCTGTCCTTGGGAGTTTCTGTGAGTTATATGGCTGTTGGTCTATATCTCCATGAGAGATAGAAATTGAACTGAAGGTGTGAAGACACAGGAAAATTCATAGCATGCCTGGATGCTCTCACTCAGGAGTTTTAAGTGGGTGTAGATCTTTGTAGTTTATGCCTTGGAGAGTTAAATTATAGTTGAATTAAAGACTCTGCTGCACAAACTCAGGTGATTCATGTTGGGAAGATTTAATGAATTAGCACTCTGTTCCCTCCTCTAGCTGGAGACTTCTTCCAGCAGGGTCATAACTTGGGTTGCATTCAGCCTCTCTGCAGTGCTGTGGTTATCACTCTGTCTTATTAATTGCTTGCACAATCAATTGCAGTTTGGATTAACTCTCTAGTCAATGAACTGTGCCACCAGGAATTAGACCTTCCATGTCTCCTGCACTCTTGCTTTGGTGAAAGGAGTAAGCAGGAAAGACAGGCAGGTGGAAAAGGCAGTGTCCTCTGTTGCGCCAGCTAAATCTTGCAGAGCCCATTTGTTAGAGCCCTGAAGCCATCTTAGCATCTTCTTGCAGACTGAATGTGTTTTGAATTATCTGCATTGCCTCCTCCCTGCAGCAGGTCCACCTTGACCTTCCTGAGTATGTCTGTGTATAAATAAGCCCCTATAAGGGGATTCAGCTATGTAGGGTTACCCCAGGAATAGTTGTGTGAGAATTCAAAAGCACTTCTGCTGCCTTGTTATGTTTCCTGGTTTTCTTAATGGAGCCATAAGCTTGAGACTGTTGCTATAGGCAGGGATGCTGAGTGACAAAAGGGCTCTATTACCCACTTGAGTTAAAAATATGACATCTTGAGAAGGTGTAGAAGAAGCTGAGTCCCACAGAGATGTAAGTTCAGAAGTGGCTGAGCAGTGTATCAAAGGAAAGGAAATAAAAGGGAATGAGGGCATGAATAGACTTGTGTGTGATGATCTTGAGTGGCTCCACTGCCTGCAGTGGCTGCAGACAATCCCTTTTTGTGCCTGCTCAGCTTTCCCATGGAAGGACCTGTGCTGGCCATTGGTAGGAGCTCTCTGCCTCTTCTGCAGGTCAGGAACAGGAAAGCAACAGACTGAAAAACTAACTGTTGATAAACTGGTCCAGTGATTAAGTGCAAGCATTGTTTAAAAACAGTGCTGGTTTAGAGTCTAATTTTTTCTAGCTTCAGGTTATAGCCATTTGATCTTTGAGACATTTGAGTGCTGGGTACCTGAGATTTGCTTCAATTCTTTCTCCTCAGAAAAGAGTTTTTAGGAGCTGTCCATGTAACCCCTCAGACCTGATGGGATAAACAGCTTGAGCCCCTGCAATTCCTTGTTAAATGTGCTTTCAAATCCCCCAATCGTTCCTGGGAATTTCTTGGAATCTTTTCTAAGTGTTCAAAGGTGTTTTGAGTGACAGATGCAGCATTTCCGTCACAGATGGTAAGTCTTGTGTGCAGAGAAAAATCAAAGCTCCCTGCTTCTATCGATGCTCTTTAATTATGCACCTAATGACTACATTTGTCCAGGGCCACAGTTCCGTACTAAGAACTCACACTGAACTGATTATCTGCAAATCTGCCCTGCTGGAGATGTTTGTTTACTCAAGAGAGCCAGGGATGATTTATCCCACTGCTGCCTTAAAATGCAAACACTTCTTCTCGGTGGCTCTGCTCAAACATGCAAGAAGCCATTCTCCTCAGCCAGAAAGCCAAGCTTTCTAGCCCAGCTAATAGTCTGCAGTGACTTGCTCATGTCTTACCATGCGAAGATGAATAGGCTGAGTTGTGCAGGTATGACATGTACCACACTTGGTCTATGGATTCATGAGTGCCAAGGGAACAGGGAGACAACACAGCAACTGTCACTGCTCTCACTTGGTTCCCCACATTGGCTTTGTTAGGGGAGAAAAGTTGACAACAGTACATCCCTGAGGCTGCACACCCAGAGCTAATCTCTATAGCTCATCCCAAGGCTATGCAGAACTGCTTGAGGGACACCAGTTTGTGAAAGCAAAATAGCTAGCTTGCAGTTCATTTATATCAGCAGTGAGACTTGGAGGAACAGTGCTTGGGGGAGGGTAAAGCTCTCTCTGTGGGTTCTTATAACATAATATTCATACCTGAATGAACATTTAGTCTTTCAGGTCTCTGATGCTGCAATTTTGCATCATGCTAAGGTGGCTTGCCTGTAACTTCCAGATATTAGAGGTGCAGCAGGTCAAATCCTGGTGATCATAATGCCTAACATCCTAGGGATATCATGTGAATAATCATATAATCACAGACTGGTTTGGGTTGGAAGGGTCTTTAAAGCTCATCCAGTTCCACCCCACTGCCACAGGCAGGGACACCTTCCACCAGACCAGATTGCTCCAAGTTCTGTCCAACCTGGCCTTGAACACTGCCAGGGATGGGGCAGCTGCAGCTTCTCTGGGCACCCTGTGCCAGTGCCTCAGCACCCACATAGGGAAGAATTTCTTCCTAATATCCCACCTCAGTCTCCCCTCTGTCAGGTTAAAGCCATTCCCCCTTGTCCTGTTCCTATGGGCCCTTGTCCAAAGCCCCTCTCCAGATTTCCTGTAGCCCCTTTAGGCACTGGAAGCTGCTCTAAGGTCTCCCTTTAAGGAGCCTCCTCTTCTCCAGGCTGAACCAGCCCAGCTTTCTTAGCCTGGCTCCATAGCGGATGTGCTCCAACCCTCAGAGCATCTCCATGGCCTCCTCTGGACTTGCTCCAGCAGCTCCACATCCCTCCTGTGTGTTGCCCCAGAGCTGGACACAGGACTGCAGAGGGGGTCTCACCAGAGTGGAGCAGAGGGAGATTAATCCCCTCCCTCAGCCTGCTGGTGATGCTGCTGGGGATGCAGCCCTGGACATGGTTGGTTTCTGGACTCAAGCACACACTGCCAGCTCATGGGGAGCCTCATGTCACCCAAATCTCCAAGTCTTTCTCCTCAGGGCTAATCTCAACCTGTTCTCTGCCCAACCTGTACTTGAGCTTGGGATTGCCCCTTGTACTTGGCCTTGTCAACCTCCATGACGTTTGCACAGTCCCGCATCTCCAGCTTGTCCAAGTTCCTCTGGATCCCATTCTTTCCCTCTTCCCCTCCAGCATGTTGACCACACTGCACAGCTTGGTGTCAGTGGCGAGCTTGCTAAGGATGCACTTGATCCCACTTCCATGCTGTAGACAAAATGCTGAACAGATGGGGCTGGAGGCACTTCTTTGTTATAGCTGAACTGCAGGAACTGTAGTCTGCAAAACCAGCATGGTTGATAATTTTGGTGTAACAGGTACATGTCACTGTGCTGTGTGGTCATACAGAAGAGCTTTCTGCAGTGAATGTCTTTGGGAGGAGGAGGGAACCTCTGGGCTTATGCATCATAGGATGTAGAGTAGAGACATGAAGAGACAGGAGAAGTACATTTAAGAAAGGTTCACATCATTAATTCTAACTGTCTCCTAAGCGAGAGAAAGATCAATTTATACTTGTGGGTATCAGTGCGCTGGGGTGGTGGCAGCGTACACATGGTGGAAGAGTTTAAAGGTATGTGAGTTGTCATGGGTCTAAGACAGCTGCCAATCCTCTGGGGAGTTAGCTGACAAAAGTGACCCCAAAGATTTCAAACCAGCATGCAAATGAGAGTGAATTAAGAGACATTGACAGTGCACATTTGCTCTAGTCATATTACTTAAACTCAAGGTTACAGCAATGTAAAGAACCAAAGCACTGAGGCATTTAAGGAAAAGCAATTCTTTAACAGCCTTATTACCAGCATGAGAAATTCAGGCAATAAACAAGAGGAACTACACATTCCCATTTATGAAAAGAAGTTGGATATTATCAAGAACAGTGAGGCTGAAAGGCCAAGATAGCTGGAGTGCTCTGATACTGGTTGTATCCTCTGCAGGAGCATTAAACTGGGCAGCTGGGGTGTGTATTTTGGGTGCTTGCATTAGGCTGGGAGGAGCTCTTTTCATTAAAGATGCCATTAATACCCCAGGGTGGTATATTTCCAGAAGGCTAAGGTCTCTTTAATGCTGATGGGCACAGGGCTAAGTGCAGACTATTTGAGAGGGAGTGGTTGGATGGAGCAGGAAGAGTGAAGGCAAAAGACCTTTGCAGATCACCAAAAGCATCCCTTTATATCCTTTAAGCAGAGGATATGAGCAGGGAACAATTCATTCTTCCACTCACACCATAATTGTAGACTTTCTAAAAGCAGGGAGGTAGTTTTCTAAGAACAAAGAAACATCTGTTTTACATATCATAAAGAAAAGCCTGTATTAGATATTACTCTGTTGGATAAGTCCATTCGGTTGCTTCAGAAGACAGCAAAAAGCATTGCTGAAATGTGAATGATCAAACCCAGTTCCATCTCCTGATCCTAACTGAAATAGGTATGTCCAGGAGTCTCCCTTGCTTCCTTTCTGGGACGGATAATTCTCAAAAGAGGATCATAATGAGAAAAACTGAAGCATCAGAATACAAACAATGGTAGAAATCTCTTTGTGAAATATTTCAAGCCCCTGCAATTCAGTAATTGGGAAAACCAAGCTACAACCTCCTGCAGATTAAAAGAGAGAGCAGCAAGTGTATGTGAATCCAAATACATGTAAACATGTTCATGGGCATTCCCATAGATCAAATTGGAATGTGAGGATCTCAAATTTAATAAGAAATTCAGAAAATTGATGAAAGAGGTTGAAGACCGTGCTAAGCAGCCTAAACCTCTTTGTTTTAATGGATACCTGACTTGCTGCATCCGAGGAGCAGATGAAACCTTAGCATTGGCACATGGCGAGTCATAGATAAGGATGATAAATAAAATTATCAGTCTTGATGCTAAATAACTAGAATTTTTCTCATGGTGGTGCTGTTGCAGTCGCGATAGTTTAAAGATACAGGTAAAGCAGATTTCACAGGAAGTGAGAAAATCTTGTATTAGACTTGTTATCAGCATGATCAAAACCATCCGTTAGTCTAAGGCTAATGAAGATATTGCCTCTCCCTGAAAGCTTTGCCTCAGAATTGTTCAGTAATTGTTTGTTCTGTGGTCAGAAAGCAGCAAAATAATGGTTTCATGTCTCAGCGCGGTAAAAACTACTTTGTCTTCTGTTCTTAATCAGGGAGGATGTTAAACAGCAACTACTGAAGTCAAACATTTTGAAGTCTCAGGACTATGGTGCTTGTATCCAGAAGCATTGAAAGACTTGCCTTAGGAGTTTTGTGACCTGTTTGCCCTGATTTCTAGCAAGTCTTGGAGCATGAGGGCTGAGGGATGCCAGGGTTAATACTATGCCACAATTTAAAAGGGTAAATTGAATGACACAGCAAATGACAGACCAATTACTCTAGCAGCTCTCTGGAGGAGACATCATGTAAAAATAGAAGAGGATCCATAAGTAATTTTTAATTCATTAAAAATAATAGCAGACGTATTGCTGTAGGTTTATGAATCAGCTTGCTCAGTTGAATCATGACAACTCGGTAGATTCTGAATTCTGCAAAACAAGTGAAACCTGACCTCTTGCTGCAAATATTGGCAATCTGCAAATACCATGGTGGGCCCTGACTAGTGACATGTGCCAGTTAATGGGAGGGTGGTGAGGCACTGGAATGGGTTGCCCAGGGAAGTTGTGAATGCTCCATCC
>JBAFWW010046027.1:23336-37864 GCA_036873685.1 Agapornis canus | reverse complement strand
AGAAAAGGCTTCTTCAAATACATAGTGGGTAAAACTAACACAAGAGGTAATATAGACCCACTGGTGAATGAAGTGGGTGCCCTGGGGACAGAGGATATAAAGAAGGCAGAGGTGCTGAATGCCTTCTTTGCTCCTGCAGACTCTCACTGGGGGCCCCAGATTCCTATAGCCCCAGAAAGAGTCAGGATAAAGGAGGAATTTGTTTTGGTAGATGAGGATTGGGTTAGGGATCAGTTAAGCAATCTGGACACTGATAAATTGATGGGTCCAGATGGAATACACCCATGGGTGCTCAGGGAGCTGGTGAAGGTCATTGCTAGGCCGCTCCCCTAACATACAAACAACTTTATAATAGAAAAGGAAGTTATTTCTGTCCCATATCACACATGACTGCAAAAGCATTTCCATTTACATACCTGCTAACAACAAAGACTTTTACAAGTGTCAGTTAACAGAAAAGAATCACACCTCTCACTCACTCCCCCCCAAAAAGACCATACCTCCTCCCGAAACCCCCCAAAAGAAACCCCTTGTTCAGTTTTCTCTTACCTGCTTTAATTATTCATTTTATCTATGTGCTGACGGATGTGTTGTGTTGTAGGCTCCTTCTCATTGTTAGGCCAAGAGGATTCACATGGTGTGACCAGTTTAGGTGACTCAACTCAACCTAGCTAAACGTACTTCTTCTCTACCAAAAAGGTATATATTACATTATACATGCAATATATAGGAGAACTCACAATGTCCTTCAGTGCGAGGGTGATTTAAAGAGTTCCCATTAGAAGAATTTATCACCATCCCAAAACAGATTGCTAAATATGTGCCGGATATATGAACTGTATGCACCTGCTCTTACATGGAGGAATATTTGCGTAACAGCTGGATACAATGCAACTTCAATTCTGCCATCTTCGATTTCTTATGCATGAACAACCAGATTAAAATGCAAAGAGCAAATTTAAATTTTATATTGTTTACACTAGTAGGCAATGATTTTCTTTGTAAAGAAACTGACAGCATGAAAACAGCTCCTATTTTATACAACACAGTAAAATTATAATGTGTGAGATGGAGAAAAGTGAATGCTATTCTGAAAAAGGTTTATTCATGAAAGTGATGTAGCACTGAAAGTAATAAAAGGGGGAAAATGGTGCTCCAGGGTTACTAAAAAAATATCAAATTCTAGCAAGACACAATAGGATGTGTGTCATCTGTACTGGACACTATCTTCATAATGACCTTGCAATTAAGGACTTGGGAGAAATCCCTGCCAACAGCAGTGGTGTTCCAGAGCTTTGAACAGCTTTAGAAGCCTGGTCCTTTTTCCTGTGAATGAAAACAACCTCAAGAGGTATCTTTTTAAGGGGTCCTAATCAAGAGTGATGGGGGTGTTTTGATACTGTACTACAGTGACAGGTCATTCATGACTTGGAGCGGGAAGAGGTAAATTGGTAAAGGAAAGTGAGAGAATGTGGTTTGAAGTTAAGTGGGTTTTTTTGGTTTGATGGTTTGTGAGAATCTTTGGTTGGTTTGTGTGACTTTTGTTAGTGTTTTCTGTTGTTCGTGTGTTTATCTGGTCCCCTCACACCCCACAGTGAAGGTATGAATACTCTTCAAAAGTAAAATCCCACCATCTAGACAGCTTCTGCATTGCTATTAATTGGAGAAATGTGCCAGAAATGTTAAGCATGGTAACCACTGTGTTTTATGGAGCTAAACCTACAGCTTTATCATATTCAGCCTGTGCATGTTGTAGTATTACAATTAGTTCTAAAGACTGTATTGAGTATCACATAATGCAAGGACATTCACTTTAGATCCTCTGGTCTCCCTTGTGCTAACAGCATATGATACAAGAATTACCATGCTGTTTGGATTATTAAATTGATGTGTTGCTTGTCAATACTATCTTGTTAAATCCTTCTGGGGATGAGATCAGAGTTTTTTAATGAGCAGCTGCTGCATAGTTTCCTGAAATACCAGGTTTTAGGGTTGGACCAGAGAAGACAGGATTGATGATAAAAACAGATGGCTTCATTGCTAGCAATATACCTGACCCTGCAAGCACTAAATACTTGTGAAGGTATGGGCAACATCACTGATGTGGGAAGTGCCTAGGCTGTTCAGTGAGCTTTTTGGTTCTACAGTCACTGCTCCTGTTCATCTCTTGCATTACTTGGAGATAATCCCTCTGTGACAAAAGATTACAGATAACCTAATAATGTGTATGTTTGTTCCTCATGTTGCCCTTTATCAGTGTTTAGTTACTCCCAAACTGCTAAGAGAAACATATACCTATCAGCCATAGAAATTTACTGTGACTGAGGTAAAAAGTGATGAACAATGTTTAATCCATTAATTTATCATATTTGTCAAGATTATTATGGACTGTATGAATTATGTGCCTATTTCTTCTGATTAATTTAGCACAAAATTTTTTTTGCTGTCTCACTGACTAGGAGGTAGTATCACTGACGAAGTACAGGGTACCCTGTAATATCTTTTGCACTGCTTCTCCTCTATCTGAACAAGTCTTAGTTCATGAATCATTATAGGAGGAATCAATACAGTGTCCAGTCAAATTATCTTGTGCAATGACTGGCTCAGTTACCTGCTTATCCCTCAGTTGTTCCCAAACTTGAAATTACAAAGAAGCAGACACTTTACCGAGGTAGAATTCCAAAGGAGCCGGATGCCAGTAAGATGTTCTGGGAGAATGCTGTCTTTTCAAATCTGCATTCATACCACTTTTACATGTGCAGTGTTTATGTACATGCATAGCGACCATGAGAGAAGATCAGATGAATTATTCATCCATGCAAGCATCTTTAAGTCAGGAACATGACTACAATCATTATTTGTACGCTTATCAAATTAGATTTGAAATGACTTTTTGTTTTGGTTATGTCTTTCAATTACATTTTTATTTTTCTCCACTGAAATTTTGGCAAATTGTTTTGATCTTAGTAATATTTTCTTTTCCTCTAAACTCTAAGAGCAGTATTAAGCAGAGAAATATGACTTAAAGTTTTTGCTTCATCCTGAAGTAACAACTTTTAATTCTAATAATATGTTCCTGTAAAGAAACATATTTCTTTACTTAATATATAATTTTATATATATTAAGTATGTATATATTAATATATATATATTAATATACTTAGTTTTCACTATTAGTATTGAATTATAAGAGTAAGCGTGGCAGAAGAGTTCTTGAAACTCGGAATAACATGTAGTTGATCTGCCACATTTGCTTTAGGTGTGGCTTCTTTAGTGTGACAATAGCTTCCTGAGTGGAAGGAGGAAATCATAGAGGAGATATTAAGGAAATCCTCATCTGCAGGAATGTGATCTTTATTTTCAAAGACCATTTGTACCAGTTGTTTCATTAAGCTTTGTCCAAATAAAAATACACTTACTTGTCCCAGTAGTTAACATTGAAGAGCCAGTGAAAACACTAATACCTCTTCCATCTGCTACAGTACCTCTTCTCTGCTCCTCGCACAGAACAGCTTAGTTAGGGTGGACAGGAGAAAGATGCAAGAAGGTCAGTCACCAGGCTGTTCAGTTAGGTCGAAGACTGGGTTAAAAGGATCAGTTGCGTTACCACAAAAAGCAGTCCTGGCTGCAGTGGGCAATCTGGGGCTCAGATGCTTTGGGAGAGAGGAGTAGGTTGTAGCTATGGGTCCCATCAGCATGCACACAATGTTTGTATGGAACCTTTTTCTATGGTAGGGATGTGGTGACATTTGTGATAGATGTCTTTGAATTAATGGAATATTTCATTAGTCTTATTTACTCTATAGACATCGTCCTTTGGATTCTTACTCAAGATAATTTAATATGAATACACCAAACCCATAAAACCTGTGTCTGCCTCCTACAAATGTGTATATACATATATTATCACAAATAGTTGCTGTGCTATGATCCCAAATCAAGGTTAATATGAAGTTAGTTTGCCTTTCACTTACCATCCTTTAATAAAAAGCTTTTCTCACCCTTGCTGGCACTGTCTACTGATAAAATTAGGCTTTTCCTGCAGCTTAGCAGACTGAAGCAAGCTTTTCGTGTTTCCAAGAAGTGGTAGCAAAGATACTGGCTTTAAAGCTTGTTATACTTCCATTTGGTGAATGCCAGTTTGCCTGTCCTTCATAACTTCAGAACCAGGTGTCTTACCCATCTCTTCTCTTCTGACTTGGATGAAACAAGTGCTAAAGGGCTGAGAGCAGAACTATTACTGTACAACTCTGATGTTGTAGGTGCCCCATTCTTCTAAGTGTGGCAGGGCATTCTGGTTCCAATATAACAGGTCACATGGCTTTTCTTAGGTTATGGAAGGAAAATCTGTGCACTTATTTTTCATTGTTTTAGCTCCCTGTTAGGATAAAACAGGGAGATGTGGTGCTTGCTAAACTTGGCAGTGTAATGGGCAGCTACATGACCAGAAATCTACCACCATTATAACCAACATACTTTCTTCTGTCCTGCTAGAAGAGATGATGTATCAGGAACTTGGTATCCAAAGTCTAAATGCTAGTTCCCATTTTCAAAAGGAAGACATGGTATTAGTGCCAAAGACTAGTGTGTTACCCAACACCACACCACATCCTTAGCATGTTAGCATCTCTCAGGACACAAGTCCGTTTCTCAAGCACCAAATAATAAACAAATTCTGCACAATTTTAACACATCAAGACTGTAACCTCCCCCCCCGCCCTTCTTTTTTTTTTGGCTTGTTCAGTCATGAAATTCTATGCTGACCTTTTATTACAAGGATGATCCAGTTTTGTCAGAACAACTCTACTGTGTGCCTGTGTGTCTACTGAAAGGGCCGTCAGTTTTCAAATTGCATTGCAGTCCTCTGAGGACAGATGGTAGCACTGAGGCTGTGAACTGACATACCAATGCATTTGAGTAGAATGGGGCTTTAACTAAATGAGTTGCATATGTCAATAACCAAAAGGGTAATTAATACCTTAACTCTGCTCTTCCTTGAACTGACTTGTGATTTAAATTACACCCAACCAACACTGTCTACAGCACATCGTCTATGTCTTATGTTCTATGTTAAGTCACATTCTAATTTTCCTGCTCTTTCTGTGCAGGAAATGAATAATACATAGGTTATGTGAAGATAGAAAATAGGAGGGAAAAAAGAGTCTTGCTATGGAAACATGTTTGATTTGGTTTGGTCTGTTTGTTTAATTTTTATTTCAATACTCTTTCATCTCTTCTATAGTGGGCATTACTGTGCTATTTATTCTTTATGGTGAACATATAACACTTATGTCTGTTAGTTTTATTCCACATTTGGTCTATGTTTTTAAAAAGTGGGAAATCTAAGTAACATTCCCATACTGTCTCTGTGTGTTTTGGTTTTATCTTGAGGATCTTTCCTTTCTCCAGACAACAAAAATGAAGTTGTTGCATTGTACCTAAATTGTTCATGCATTTTTATCATCAGGTGAATTTCTTGTCCTTCTTGTTAACTCATGATCCAGAGAATATTTCCAGAATGGGGTTTCTATAGTACTCTACAGGCCAATGCTGTCTACTATCTCCAGTGTAGTACTCAGGGCAAGAAAATGTTTGGAGCCCCAGCAAAAGCTTGTGGACTGTCCTCACTGCATCTTACTGAAGTGATGAATCTCCTGTATTTTTGTTGTGTGACCTTCTTGTTTCTGTACCAGCTATATACTTCTACGTGTTTCTGTTGTACTATATAATATACTGTGTTCTTAGTTATTGAGAATCAGGATTCCTGCAGCAATGTGTGAAAAACAGCTGGCTGACAAGCAGAGAGATACACACTTTATTATCTTGGTATTAAACTGGTTTCAACAAAGAGAAATGCATCTCTGCGCTGTTGACACTGAGCCAACAGTTTCAGTCTGAGAGGAGGAGAAAATACAATGGTATTTGTAATTCCCTGTGAAATGCAAATAAGTTCTGTGTCTCTCTCTTCTGAGATGACTTCCCTGAGTCAGTGGAGTTCATTTACATTTTGGTGACATCTGCAAGAATTTTGCCAGCACAGTTTATTACTGCAAACATTATGTCAGTTCTGACATTGCTCTTTCCTGGGAGAATCCCCAGAATGGCTGTTTCTGTTCTTAGTAGCCGACTTGCAACTTCACTAGCAGAGGCACACAGAAAGCAATGCCAACCCTAACTATTACTGTCCCTCATCTGGTTGAGCACCATTCCCTGGGTTAAGCCACCACAACTTTTCATGGCCTTGGTGTGAAGCACACTGTGTGGATACAACCCTACAGCCCTTCCCCACAACAGTTTTATTCTGGAAGCAGGATTGGCACCCTGACCTTGCCCCTAGAGCAGACACAGGACTGGTCCCCAGGCCTTGTTTCTAAAGCAGATGCACAATCAACCCCATTGACACAACTCAGGAGGACCACACTACTGCAGTGTGGCTCACCTACACACATCAGGCAGATCCAGCTCCCAAGCATGTAATTCAACTTTTCCTGCATTCCTGAGGCCAGTTAACTGAATCCATGGAAAACAAATGCTATTCCTGTAATTGTGCTGGAGGTTGTTATAGAAGGATGCTTACCTTCCAGCAAAGAATCTTTTTCTCCCCATGTAAGTGTTACGGCAAGTGCAGCAATAAAAAGGATTTACTAGTGCTTTAGGTCAGAAGCATCACCTAAGTTAGATCCTGAACTCTTTAGTCTTCATTTCACATATCACTGGTTTGCACATATCTCTGGCTTTCCCATGCAGAAGGACTGAGGGGATTATTTCTATTTCTCTCCTCAGAGAGGGTGTAATCAGGGTTTCATTCATTTATAAACATCTTTTACTATTTCTGAGAATTAGTGTTGTTTATAAGAATCCCCAATGATGCTTAGTAAGATAGATCAGGACAATACTTTGTTGTCTACCATTAGATATTTTTAATATTTTTTCTACCCTGCTCATATATTTATATATCATATGCATTTATTTGACACTCTTCTCTCCGGAACAAAGCCTAGAAGCTATAAACACTTATTTTGCAATGTAATGATCTGAACAAACCTCTTTTCTTAGCCATTCAGTTGAAATCAACAAGTTTATTTCAGTCATGACTTAAGGCATATTTGAACTTAGGATTTCAAGGAGGCTTTATGCCCCCTGGTCCTGATAACTGTTCTCTATTTACTCTCTGTTTTTCAAGTTATTCTCCATTCTACTGCATAAAGTATTTTCCACTAACTCATGTTCTGTAAAGCTAATGTGCCAAAAAGCTGGATTCTGCTCTTCATTCATAAATAGGCTGTGGACAGAGATGTTAGGTCTCAATTCAGAAAAGTGCTTATGTGCACAGTTTATGCACTGCAAATGCATTCTTGATTTTACTCATACACAATTTTCCAGTTCAGCAAGCACTGAGATGCATGTTCAAAAACTGTCTTTATTTTACCGATTTACACTGTGGGAACACTATTTGCCCAGCTTATGGGATCTTTTTCTTCTCTTGCTGTTCTGAAAGTTTGTACTGTAGAAGTGTTATAATAAAGATTACTGAAATTCATGGACTTCATATCATAAATGAAGGAAAAGGCTTATCGATATAACTCTTTAACTGTATTTGAAAATATAACAACAATACTGACCATTTCACCCTGTGAAACTGAACTAGTCATTCTTTATATCCTGCCAAATAGGTTAGTGTTATTACCTCTACCTTGAAAATAGCTGTATTTAGGAGAACTGAGCATTTTCTAAGCTCATGGGGTAGGGAGGGGTATGTGTCTTATGGTTAGAATGACTGCCCTGTTTCAGGACGACCTAGCACTGGCATCTTTACTTGATAGTGCCTGATCATATTCCTTTCTTAAGGTGACTGATTGCCATTAGCCATTGCTAATGTCTCTAGCAGGGAGACAAAGGGTGCCAGAGACAACAGGCTTGCCTTTTGTATTTACTGTATGCCAGAATTCCATGCTTCATTATTTTCTAAACCTACTATTCTTTTAAACTATGTGCTTATGAACAGAGAAGTTGTCCAATCAAAGATGCATAATACAGATAAAAGTTCTGCTCTACTTAACAGCTACTTGAGGGTTACTTCAATTATGTTGGTTTCTCCTCACAAAAGTTGGTAGCATGAGAGTAGGATTTTTCTGTTAGGATTAACAAACACTGACCATTACCTGGCAGTACATTATGCATCAAATAAAACTTAATGTCAGCAAACACAAGAGAAAAATACCCTGAATAAACATAATAGCACTGGAAGAAGTAGTCTTCTAAATTAATATTTGCAAAGAGTAAATAAGGGCAGTAAAGGAAGAGGATATTGTTGTCATTAGTTTTGATAATCCAGACTAAGGTCTGGACATGTTTATAAACAAGTCCAGCAACAGCATTCTCGTTTGTAATAAGGTGCATATTGTAACAGGGAAAGTGTAAGTAGTAATTTTCACAACAACAGAAGTTCTCCTAATAAAACAGAAAAAAAATTCATAAATACCCCAAAGAACTGAAATCTAACTGGGGGCCAAAGCATCTTCTTGTGACTAAGCAAGGAAAGACTCTACTCTGAGAGTCTATAGACCTTCCCTGAAACCGCAAGGACTAGGAGAAGCCTTGATACAAATTTGCAATGAGATTATGAAATGACAAATCCCCTTTCTTTCGTAGGAATAACTTTAAAACAACATCTAATGAACTTAATTTTGTATGAATGGAAAAAAAGAATGCATTCATTAGGTTAAATTTAGTACTTTCAGTGACTGTTGTCACTCTAATCTCAAGAGCTGTTACGTTCATGTAATAGCTGTTTAAAATAACAGTCCCTTGAAATCTGCTTTTCTGAAAGGAAGTGTTCAATTATCATAGTCTGGATAGTATTCTAACATACTTTCCTCAGCAGTCAACCTTGCTGACTCTAGGCAGGATTCGCTAGAGAGAATTTCCATTAGGCAAGAATTGATATTTTGTATTTTTTAATGTGATTTTATATAAAGAAACTGCATAGAGAGTGATGGAGATTATTAATCCAAATGGCTTGTGGTACTTAATAGAAAGGCAATCTGTGTAGATGCAGCTTTTAGACCAAACATAAACCTGGCTCTGATTAACATGAGCCTTGAGTAAAGTCTTAGTGACAGAGTTATTTTAAGGTTTTGTGCAGTGTTTAATTACTTTAATAATAAATAGAGAAGTATCAAGTGACATAAAAGACACATAATTTCTTTGATACAAAAGATTCCAGTCATGTAACCCTTGGAGCAAGCATTGCGCAGGTTCTGACCCTCTAGCTTCAGTCAAGCAAATTCTTTGGTTCCAATTAAAATGTAGGTTTAAATATGAAGCAGAATTTTAGTGTTTAATACTAATTTCTCATGATTTCAGGAAAGTGTCTCGATAGATAATACAACCATTAAAAAAAAAAAAAAAAAAAAAGATCAAAAAAAACCAAAAAAAAAAAAAAAAAAAAAAAAGAAAAGCTCATAGATAAGTTGAGACAATATAACTAGAAGACTGGGAAAAGAGGAGGTGAAGGCAAGTAGATCTGAAATGCTACAGGCCAACACTATTTTGCTGAGTGTATGTTCTGAGAAATGATGTGTGGGTTAACCCTTGAGCAAAGATTATACATTTGATTTTTCTCTTGCAGCAAGGGAAATATTACCTTGTTTTCTCAACTGGAACCAATCCATGCATTGCTTCTCAGGACTGATTCCCTTGAGTACATGCAATACAATACTTTTTTAGGACTTAGCACTGGTTATATTTCTGATTCAAAAGGATTTAACACCAAAAAATCACCTTCAGTCAAGTTAAAAAAAAGAGAGCACAAGAAAGAGAAGGGGGGAGGAAGAGCAAGAAAGACAAAAATGCATTTTTTTTCATGCATTCTGGTTGACCAATACAAGAAGGAACAGACAAAAATATTCATATTGAAAAACACTTCATGCTCTTTCCCATTCAGCTAAATTTCATGGTAGCTGCACATTAAACAAAATACTTCTATGTCAGTGTTTTGCTTCTTAAATGCAAAAATTAAGTTCTCAGAGTAAGCTAAGGAAGTCACTATTTTGTCTCTGAAAGCCAAGATAACTATGGAGGGTAAAACCCTTCATCAGTAGGTGCTGTGGATGTTGATTTAGGGGATCCAAGATTTTCCTGATTCCCCTCACTTCCCTGAAAATTGACTTTATTGTGGCTAGCTGTGAAGTTTTTCCCATACATGCATATAAATTACAGTAGTCTGTCTTCCCTTTAAAATCACCATTCTGTATGTAAACCCTTTGGAATCCTTCTCACTGTCTTAAAAAAGAAACATAGAATGTGTCTGCCATTTGCTCATAACTGGACAAGTAATAATGTCAAGAGTTCCAGTGTGAGTGGAGTTCCCACAATAGTGGTGGATATCCTCAAAATATCATGGCCTCATTCTTGTCTTACAACAGTGGGCCACCAGAGATTTCAGTGAGCTACATGATTGTAAAACTGGTATAATACTGTTGAGAAAGAGCTCTCACTTTTGGTTTCCTCCTTCCTAGGTATTTATTCTAAATGAGTACTGATACCACACAGCAGTGGTTACCGATACAGGCAGCTCGCATTAGAGACACAGTTGTGTCTGATTTTATGAATGCTGGAACAAAAGGTTCTCATTTTATTCCCTCCCAATGCCTAAGTACGTGAATCGTAAATATTAAGTTACATAGTAATGACACAGGGGCAGGAGGTGATTTTTAAAGTAATTTCCCTTTTACTCTATCATTAGTCTGCTTCTGTGGTTGATGTACGGTCAGTGTTTTAAGAAGCAGATCTCGTGCATTCCACTTAGCTGCTGACTATAGTGAATGTATGAACATAGTGAGCACGTGTAACAGACTGAGGACCTTGGCCATTTATGTCTCTGTTTAAATAAGAAAAGGTTTCCTCAGACCAAAAAAAAAAAAAAAAAAAAAAATAAAAAAAAAAAAAATCTTGTACAAACTTCTAATGTGTACACCATAGAAAAGCCTTTTGTTTTTGTGCAAGAAGCACAACCTTCCTTCATGCTTTTGGATTCTATAATCTGAAGTGGTGTGTTTAAATTCCTGCATAGTCAGTCACACCAGAACTGCTAGTTTAAACCTATGCTGCATCAGAATGGAACTAGTTCAGGTGAAAGCAAAACCCCACATGCTTCTATGATGCATTTTTAAGAACTCTAGTGCTGACAGGAATGATTGACCAGTTTTCAGACTGATGTGATAATTTTCTTGGGGCAATAGCAAAGACACCCCTTCCTTTTACTTTGGTGGCTATATTTTATCCTGGTGGTTCTGGGTGACTGTTCTGTTGTGTTAGTTGACAGCTGAGACTGAATTGCTGTTTTATTCCAGCTTTGTGAAATAAAGTTGTATGTGATCAGCTTCCGTAGGAATCCCTGTTATAGCTGCAGTCCACCAAACTTTCTGCAGTCTCCAATGCTGATAACAGACTTGCCTGTGAGTAGAAACAACTAAGTACCGAAGTCCTGACTGTGGGTACTTACTGGGGAGTGAACTGTTTTTTGAACTGCTTTTCAGAAGTTATCTGAAAAGGTTCTAAGTTTGCATCCAGTTTGATGCATGTTGGGGTACGTTTGATGTGGCTACAAAATATATGTGTGTTCTTTATGGTCTATGTGCTACATAAGCACTAGGTGTTGTACAGAAATGGTACTGTTACCTCTCTTTCAGCTTTACTAAAAGGCATCTTGGGTGTCTAAAAAGCCAGATGTGGGTGAAAGAAGTGGAACAAAATTAAAATGAAAGGAGCTAAACAAATCAACACAGTAAAGCATGTTATCAGCATCAGAAGTATTTTTGGACTTTGGTAAACATTCCATATAATGAATTTAAGAAATAGACCTCTGCATACTATATGACAGTATCACCAGCTGCTTGGCAATGTAATTAATTCAGCATGTCATAAAAGTGCTTGCTTAATTGCATGGAAAAGTCTTGTGAGTAGACTCATGGGTTCATTTGCTGTCCTGTTGAGTACTGTGCAATATGCTGGTGTGTTTAATCCTTCCATTAGAAGCAGGGATTGTGATCTGAACAGCATTCATGGACAGTTCTCTAATATAGTACAATATACAGAGAGGACCTCTATACAGACAATAGGAACTCCTGCACTCAGAAATTTCTAGGCTCAAGAAGTGAGCTCGAGTCTGCTTTCTTCAGGTCAAGTTTTCAATAAGCTACGCTTCAACCAGAACAGATTCCTATAAAGATACCACCATCTTCTTTTATTGTTTTTCTCCTTTTGCTAGGGATTACTCTCCAAGTAATTCTTAAGACTCATGCAAAACTTCCTAATAAGCTTCTGGCAAAATCTGAGGAGCTGATTCAACTCCCCCCACCCCCAATTAAATATAAAGCTAACCTCTCCAGCTAGTGTTGTCTTTAGCACAGATTAGGGAGTACTCATTTTAAGCAATCCATCAAATGGTTATGAGGATGATTCTTTACAGTTAGTGGATGGACGTGAGCAGTTGTGATGGTACAATCTTTAACAGAACTTGCCCTGGAAGAAAAAGGTGGTCTATATACTAGTTCTACATTATCATTTATGATGAGAATTATAAACTTCCACCCCAGTGGAAACTCATTTCAAAACATCAGTTTAGCATCCACTGAGGCTTTTTTAGAAAAGGTAGATCATATTCCATGTATCAATTTGGACTATAGCTTCCGTTTGAATTTATAATAGGCCCAGCCAACAGCTGTCTTTTTACTCCACCTTTCCAGCTAATTCATCAGAACTACAGATAGTAATAAGCTCTACTGCATGTTAGCAATGTGCGCTCATAAATACACATACTAGTGATGACACTGCTGACTACCAAAATTTTGACTTAGAAAATATTACTTCAGCTTTTCTCCTTGAAGAAACAGAAATTTAGCAGAAAGTAAAAATTTGCACTGTGAATTTGTGTGACTGTGGGGAAATGCAGATGTTGTTTCTACATATTTGCATGGAGATGACTACTATACATATTCTATTAGGGATAGTTTTGATAGCTATAGCTTTATAGTATGCTACAGTCACCTGTTGTTAAAAAAACAAATGTTAAGTGACTTTAAGTGACTTAATGCCGCTTATCAAAAGTTTCTTCGGTTTTTGAAATAATCAACATAAATTTCTACTATTTTCATATGTATATAAAAAATCCTTTTCAGTTGAAAAAAAAAAAGATAATCCCCATATCTCTGAAAACATCAAAAAAAATTCTATTTGTGCTTTTAATCAACTTCCTTATAACAGTGTGACAAATTGTCCAAGAACAAAATAATAGATATGACTGAGACAGGCTTTAAAGATGTCTTTTGCTAGTGCTTTAACAGCAAAACATGCAATAAGGAGCTACACTACCCTCTCAGTACCTTTTTTTTTTTATTACTTATGAAGTTTTCCTTGGCCAAAATAAAAAGTGAATTAGATTTCTTAATGGTAATGCCACTAAGTGTAAAGTAAATATATCAAATTTACAATAAGAAAGAATAATGGTAACTAATAAGTAAAAGCCTGGTATTTTCCTTCATACTTTATGGCTCAAGGGTGCAGTACTTTAAATGACTCTTGCCTTCAATGGGCATTACAAGTTCTTAGAATTTCTGCCAGGAAATTCTAAAATGTATCAGATTGAAATAGACAGAATGACCAGAAGTATTTTCTAACTTATGGGCTAAATGCTTAGTATTACAAAAGCAGAAATTTAGAAATAACAACAATAACTCAAGTGGAGTGCCTCCATCTTGTATACATACAGAAAGAGTAAAGATGATACATACATATTTGTACATCTTCACACAGACCCTTATATACTTATTACAGGATGTTGTCTATAGATGAATCACAGTGATTTTTTTTTTATTCTACACAAGTACTTTTTAATGTGCTCATTTAGTCCTGTTATGTTCAGACATGATGTGAATGCAAACTACATATGGAAATACAACTGTCAGCTTTTAAACTCTACCTGTCCCTGCCTTGTTCGTTATTACTGCGTAGCAGTGCTAGTCTGAACAGTATGATGTAGAATGAGACAGTACACCAGATCTAATTGCCTCGTCATTCTGTAGAGATTTTCTGTTGGTGCTGATTTTCTAAAAGGTCTTGCTGTTATTCACCAAAACCAACACATGATAGAGGTGCTTTGGCACTCATCTTGTCTGAACCATTTATGTGTCTGGGAAGTATATATGAAGTGACCGATGGTAGTACCTCAGTGGATGACACTCTGCTCTCAGGTTCATCTGTTAAGAGCAAATCAGACTTTCCATTGAAAAATAATGAATTTTTCCTCTAGGCAATTTCTGCTTTGTGTGCACTGTAACCATTGCAAATGATCTGTTAGTTTTGTATATTTGAGCTCTTAAGCACTCTAACATTTTCAAAACAAACGTGTGACTACTTGACTGTGTTATAGTCGGCTGTCATTCTAGTTTTTTTTGTATAGATTCGGAGAAAGCTCCAGGAACAAACTTGCCAACAAAGTTTTCAAGCTGACAAGCAGGTATTCTTTA
>JBAFWW010046027.1:0-10554 GCA_036873685.1 Agapornis canus | reverse complement strand
GGAGTCCGCAGGCGGTGGGGCGGACGTAGGCCGAGAGGAGCCTCGCGGAGTGTTCGGATCTGCGCGCATGGGTGCCCCTGGCCCGGTCCGGGGGACCGCTGAGCTCAGGGGGTCCGGGGGAACTCCGGCTCCGCTCCTTCCCCTCCCTTCTGCAGTCCCTCGGGAAAGGGAAGTGTTAGGGAGGCTGCGGATTTGCTGTTTAGATGGGGAGCCGTAGGCGGATAACGGCGCTGGAAAGCCGAGTCCGGACCAGCAGTTTGGCTGAAGGGGCGGGTACTGCCTGGGAATAAACCCGAGGGGATGGACCGAATTAGAGGGAGTAATTCGCGGCGTCTGGATGGGGGCCAGGGCAAGAATGTGGTCCAAGTGAAAGCTAAAATCATTTTACAATAGCAAGATCTACTTGTTACCAGGGGTGCTGGCAACGTATCTCACTCTGAATGGCAAATGCTGTAGTGCTAGAGGCAGTGAAAATGGAATTGCGGTGGGTACTAAAGTATATGAGCTCTCATAATCGGTTGTTTACCTCTAATAAAATAATATCATTAGTTGCTTAGGTAGACAATGCAACAAAATAAGGTCTTTTTGTTTTTGCATGTCCTGACAACAGCTTGAACTTTTCTAGGAACCAATTTACATTGGCAGTTTGTTTCTCTTGTGCATCTGTTAGCCCCTGAAGGCACTGTAACACTTGGATGCTCATGAGTATGCAGGCTGCCTTCTTTACTTCCCTGCCCCTTGGTGGCTCTGTAGCCCTGAGAGCAAGTTCTCTCATACTGAGGCAACATTGCTGTCAATATGTAAGCTGTTTAATTTCTCCTTGTTTCAGAAGTGATAGGTTCAAAGTTGTGATGAAGTTTGGGGTGGACGGAAAGCTTGTGAACTCTGCTCTTTCTGCAAAGTTTCTGTCACTGATGAGCTCCAGCTCCTCTCCCCCCATACCCCTCCACATTGTCCCTTTCCCTTTTTTCTTTCTAATTCCAGGCAAGCAGCAAGCGAGTTGAAATGAAGGTTTAGGGGAAGTTCACAAGTGTGTGTCATTGTGGGTCAAGGCTCCCTGTACCTTTTGCCAAAACTATAGTGCCTTGGTTCTTAATTATCACATGGCTATCCTAAAGTCCCTCAAAATGCTGCTGCAGAAGTTATCTTGTGATTAATTTCTTCAACCCCTTAAAATACTTGATTCTTGAAAAATGACTTCTCCATAATTTCAGTAAATGGAAACGGTATGGCTTCATTTTCAGGTTCTTGTTGTTTAGTTACAAGTGTGGTGTGAGTCTATGTATGCATCAGAAAAGCTGATTTTCTATGTGTTGTTTTTTTGGATCTGTATCCCCTTGGCCTCATTCTGCAGGTGAAGAGTCATATATGCATGTAACACTGTACTTACAGTTATTAAAATATTATTTCCCCTTCAAATTTCAGGATTTCCAATGATCAGCTCTTCGTCAAGGTTTGGTAATGGTGTCTTTCCCAAAGGGCACCTTACATTTAGCCACAGTGTCAGTAAATCAACTTTAACCCTGACAGACTAGGAGACTTATGTTTGACCGCAAAATCTATGCTTAGACAATTAGATAATCTGGCCAAGTGTGGGAAACACAGAGACTTTAATGACTGCCTTGGAATACAGTGCGATTGCTCAGTGTTTGACAATTGTGAAAACCAGCCCTGTCTCGGCCTGGCTTTAGGCTTTAGACCTCATTCTGTGACAGTCTTGTCCCGTGCCTCCAGGAGCAGTTGCAAATACTTCTGAAATGGTGAACATTTATTTCTGTACAACATGTGGTCCACCAAAACCTACAGAAATATCACCATAGTGAACAGTCACTTCCCTGGTACTTCTGGTGCTCAGTATGCTCATCTTGAACCTACTGAAATGCTGGAGGTTTTGCTCACCCTCCCCATTTCCAAATGTGCATCACATGTGGGTGGAGATGGGGCTGAGTTTTACTCCTTTATCCTGTGTGGTTTTCAGCTTTTAGGGATTCCTGGTTTCTCATTTAGTTGTTCACCTCAGTGCAACCTGGATGTGTTGTGAAATTCAGAAACAGACTCTCATTTGCACATTTAGCGCAGTATCCCAGCAACTATGTACTGGATCAAGGTGATATTATAGGTAGTTTACATTGTTACTCGGTTCTTTTTGTTGCATCTGCTTTTCTAGAAAAGTAGATCTATATTACAGAAATTTTCCTCAGATAAATGATTTGATACATAGGGGTTTGTTTATGGACTGTATCTGGGAGAGCGAGAACAAAGTAATCAGTAGTCAGAATTTCTGGGGCTCACAGCTATTTACGTTGGTTAGTCTTTTTTGTACCATCATGAAACCAGGAAGACCAAAGTAGAGTCAATCTCCAGTGGTTATGGGTGGAACTGTACAAAGTCACTGTCCTTGGTGGGTATGTCTGAATTTATTGATAGTGGAAAATCAGTGAGAAAACCTTGCTGAAGACAGTTTGATTCTTGGATGATTTTGTATTTTCTTCAATCTAAGAACTTCATTATAAAACTGTACCACTAGTGCAGGCTGCTCCAGAGACAGCCCTCAGCTCAGCTCATCATCTCCTGTGGTTTGACTGAGATTCTTGGAACTCAGTGGTGATGCTGAGGTGTGGTAGCTGCTGTGCTGCCTACATGGACTTCTTGTGACAAGTTTTGTAAGGCAAAATAACTTTTATTGCTATAATGAGATCTCTTTTTGACTGAGATTTTTTTTTTTGTATTAGTAACCAGATGTTTGGGGGATGCTGTTCATCCTTTTTTTTTTTTTTAGGGAAAAGGTGGTGGTGAAATAACTGTCAGTTTGATTAAACAATAAAATGCCCCAGGATAAGTAAAACTGATTAACTGTTGTTTGTAGGAACAGGAAAGTATTTTCTGTGTAGAAATTTGATAGGAGGCATCTCATGTTTTCTCAGCTCACCAGGCTCTAGAATGTAATAAAAATAATTCTTTGAAGAAAATCTTTTTAAATTGTTGCCTTTTGGAAAAAAAAAAAAAGAAATGTTTATTCTACTTTCTAAGAAATGCACTTAAAATAACAAAGTAATTTCTGCATGGAGAGTCTTCATGCCTTTTATTTTCAACTTAATTTTTGTGAAAAGCGTCAAATTTTTTGAAAGTATGTTTCAGGTATTTTTAACATCCCTTCCCATTAAAGAGTGCAGCAGCAGTAAAAATGTGCTATTTGCAGGCATAAATTTGTGCACTAATTATTTTTTTTCTTCTTTGTTTCTATCATTTGATAAAGACCTTTTCCACTGATCTCAGGGAGCTGTGGAACAGCATAGGTTGGAGGGGTCTTCTGGAGTTCACCTGGTTCATCCTCTGACTAGATGCAGATCCAGTTAGAGGAGATTGCCAAAGCCTTGTCCAGTAATGAAATTTTTAATGGAAAGGATGCGATTTTAAAAATACAAAGTGACGGTGTTATGTTTTCAGCTAGCATTTATAAAACAGGTAAATTTATTGTGAAAAATATTTTCTAAATCAAGTGATTCAGTTCTTTAGGCACAAAATCTTTTAAGAGGCAAAATAATTTAAAATTCATAGTAGACAGGAAATGTATCAATAACAAAGATTTTACAGCAGCACCAACACCCAAAGGAAGAATTCATATTCCTTTACATGCCATGTAAAGAAATGAGATACAGAATGAAGAGGCTCTTCATTCTGCTTCTATAGTTGTTATGTCAAGAAAGTGTTCTGTAGGAATTTTATGCCATGCCCAAATTCTCAGGGTCTATTTTACTGATTTTTAAAGCTACCAACTGTCCTTTTCTTTGGAGCGAAAGATGCTCTTAGGCTTTGGGATGGGACCAGATATAATCTCTCATCTATTCACCTGCTTGCAGACTTTTGAGGAAGGTTGTGCATATGTATGCATATGCTAGGAAATTGTTGGGTCCAAGGTTGTTATTGAAAAGCCAGTAATATTTCCCCTACCTGTCAGTGTCTGATTTCAATCTTCCTGGTGCCTACTGAGTTACTGTTTAAGGATGTCAAATGGAAAATTTGATCTCAGTGTTCTTTTCCCTCTCACTCTGTGACTCGGTAATTAAATTTATAGTCAATTATGCAATTTATTTTGTGTTGACCTTTCAAGGACCTTAGAGCATCTGACAGTGAATGCAGAGTCTCCATGTTGATTTCCAGGAGTCCTTGTGTCAACTTATCAAAAATTCTAATGGTACTTTTGGAATTAAAGATGGCCAGTGTATTACCAAGAAATAATGACATTTGTGTTCCTGGAGATACATAAGTATAAATATACACAGATACATAAAACAAAATACTGAATTATGTCATACGCAGCATTTAAAATTGGGTAACACCACTACCACCAGCAATAATAGTAATTCTGCATGTCAGAATGTTACAAAACATTTAAGATGCTGCAGGTCCACTCTTTGATATAGGTGTTACACTCGGTTCTCAAATTCCTGCTTTTGGATGCTTGGATCCACTTGTCCCATAAAACTGATACTTGCTCCTAAGGTGAGGGTTATCATGTCTGGTTGGAGCCATGCCTGAAAGATGTGTCTTTGATGCAGAGGCCACATCCTGTACAGGTGGACCTTAGTGGAAGTGCAGAGTCTGGCTCGTGTGTGTCATGTCATGGGGAAGGAGAAAAGGGAAATCAAAGGAAACTTTGTGCTACAGACTAGTTTCCTGACTATTCAAGAGATTGTTCATCAGTGTAATGCTGGTGGAGGCTGGGAGGTTTGTGATTTATTTTTTACAGAGGGACACTAAAGTATTTGTCATTTATTATCAGTAATCTTTTAAAATGAGGCTTTTGATAGACAGCTGTCAGGTGAAAAAGGCATAGCCTACAGTATTGTTAGTGTAGACAAGCATATGAATCTAGCAGTGAATTTGTTAATCTAACACAGAAGTACAAATTGGAAAAAACAAGTATAGCAGCAAAAAATGCATATATATATGTGAGCCAAAATTGACTTTATCTTTCTGAAACTATTGTGTACTACCAAGAAACACATGATGCACGTCAGTGAAGTACAAATGCTGTAATTCACTGTCCTTTGTGTTTTAACAATGATACACAAACCAGTATCTCTCTATTTTATTATTGTTTTAATTATGAAGTGTTTGTGAATCTGTAGGACCTCTGAAAAATGGTAAAGAATTTATAAATACCCAAAGGCACAAAGTTCCTCACTGAAACTGGGAACATTTGTTATACTAGTAAGGGGGAGATAAAGACTGGAGACCAAAAAGCTTGGGTATGTACCCTCAGGCTCATGAAACCCTTTTGCAACTTACACCTGGTTTCATTGGCATTGTGCATGCAGAAGTGAGGGTGAAATAAGAACCTGGAAGTAGTGCTGAGTTTTAGGTAACGGTGTGGCTCCTACTTGAGAGGAGTTGCTGTGAGAAGAACTTGCACAGAGAATGATTCTAATGCAGCTGGATTTTAGATGAAACTGATTAAAAAAACCCAAAACATCAGCAACCTTCAAGTTGTGTTTCTCCCTCTATCCTGACTGACTGGCACTACCTATGGAGTAAGACATGCTGCTTTATAAACTAGTAATGGTTAAAGTAAGGATGTAACATACTCTCTTGTTTAATAGTTCTGATCTATGGAAAATAATGTTTGGTAGGTAAGAGAATCAAACTGGGATAAGAGAATCAAACTGGATAAGAGAATCAAACTGGGAATTAATTTAAAACCTCAAGAGCAGGACTTGCTAGGAAAGAGAAGCGCTGTGATAAGTGATTTGGAAAGGTAGGAAACCAGGGCAATTCAGTGGCTTACGCAATATTTTGCAGAGAAAGGTAAGGTAGATCTGGGGACAAGAGGAACAGAGCAAAGGAAAACAAAATGAATGGACCCTGAAGGGTTTACAGTATTGGAGTGGTTTTGTATTGGGGTTTATTGTACAACTTTTGTCTCTGACAGGTTGGGCAGGGTGTTTAATGCAGTGGAAAGAGCAAACAGCAGTGTGGCACAGATTGTTACTGCTAAAAAGATCTCAAAAAGAAGTCAGAACTGAAAGCACTTGAAAGGTTGATGGGCGAGGTGGTGTTTAAGAGATCAGACGCATCAGTTTCTAGTCAGCCTTTGTGTATTTTGACAAAACAAGATATTCCCAGAATTGTGGATAAAATTATAAAGGAGCAGTTGTGGATGACCACTCTACAGTATAGGGGGACAAAAGGCAGTGGAACTGGCTTCTCTCTGAAGAGGGCTTTATGATTAAGTACCAGTGGAGAAAGCAGAAAGGAATGAGGGGCAAAGAAGCCATTGGCTGCCTGAGTTGGTGGCTTGTAATTACAAAGGACACTTGTGTGCTCTTAGTACCTGAAAAGGATAATTGACTTTTATGAAAAGCCACGTAGAAAAAAATGAAATGGTACAAACACACACACACCTGAACTGTGTCTCTGCCACTCTTGGTCTTGTTATTTTACATTGCAAACTGGACAGGTGAGATTATGGATGTTATTAACCCAAATTTGCACCAAGCTTGCCTGAAAATGACTGACTGCAAAGCAGAGGCCAAAGAAAGCATGATTAGGCTTTATTGTTGGGATTTTATTTCTGGTTCCTTTATTGTTAGCTTGAAAATTGACTTCTCTTAAAAAAAAAAAAGAAAAAAAAAAAAAAAAAAAAAAAAAAGGAGAGAAAGAATCCAGTATATGCATCATACCTTGTTATTCGTAATGGCTTAGTATTTTAGAGACTCCATTATTCAGACTATTGAAAATTCTTATCAATGACTAGCTGTCATTAAAGGTTAAATTACACACTTGAACATGGTGTACAGTTTCTGACCTTACTGTCAAGTAGCTCTGATATTTTGTTTCTTCAGGTTTTAACTGAAAAACAGGTACCAAGGTAGAACAGGTCAACCAAGTGTCCCTAGATGAGCATCTGTTAAGTACTGTAAATGAATCATTCCATTTACCAAGGTAGGCTGCAGAATTGTGATTCGTTAAAAGTTTAATTTCTGGAATGTTCGGCTATGTAAATCTCTTTCCTGCATGGCCCAGCAGTTAGCTTTTCAGGTCTGCTACACAACAGTGTAAGCAACACTAGGGAAAAAAAAACAAAACCCAAAAGCTGTTGTCTCAAGTGCTGTAGCTTTCCTTTAACATCATCTGGTATCAGAAAAGGATGTGATCCAATGTTGACAGGACTAGTCATGTAAGGCACAGTAATACGGAATTTAGGTTGTGCATTTCTGTTCTGTAGCACAAATTTGATTCCAATGTCTTTCCTGGATGTCTTCCCAATAGATGGAGCTTTGCTGTGAGGAAAAGTGATGAAGGCAAATCCTGTGTCATAGAGAGTTGTTTGGGTTAGAAGGGACCTTAAAGATCATTCAGTTAGAAGCCCCTGCCACAGGCAAGGACACCTTCCAATAGACCAGGTTGCTCAAAGCCCTCTCCAGCCTGGCCTTGAACACTCTCAGGGCTGATGTGGACATAACTTCTTGGGGAAACTTGTTCCAGTGCCTTACCACCCTCACAGGAAAGGATTTTCATGCATGAGTGTTTGCACATCCAAGACTGATGAGCATTACCCATGCCCTGAATATTCTTCATGCCACATTTAGAACTCTATTAAGTGAGACAAGAGGAGCAGGGGGAGGCAAAAAATGGAATATATGAACCTTTAGAATCAGGTTTGAGTAATGTTAAGTTTGATGGCTTTGTAACAGTAGCAATGGAAAATTACTGAGATGCATGATACACACACACAAAAGAGTAGAGTACAGCTAGAGAACATACCGAGAATTCTTGTACAAGATAAACTGTTGTAGTTGATGTAGTTTTAGGCCCTATGAGCTTAGTACAAAATGAATGTAAGAAAAAGTCTAGAAGAACAGGAAGCAAGGATAAGGAGTATCTGGGTACAGGATGGGCTGCAGTTAAACTAACTGATAAGTAGTAGGACAGGAGGATTGTTACGTCTGTGGTGTTAACAAACCAATTAAGCTGGTATAAGCATCTACTGTGCATGCTTCAAAGGCTACCAGGAGTGATGAAGATTGTTGGAAGAAGTAAAGGACCCTCAGAGACCACTACCACAATTCTGTACGCATGCGGGGAGCTTTCTGGAAAATTATGTAATCCATATGTATCCTCATGAATATGTACGTATGTCCAGGGACTGTATAAAGATGGACTGTGTAGCAATACGGTGACACACATTAGGAGAAGCTACCCTCTGGGTCTCCTAGTGCTGCAATAAAGAATACCTACCTGCTTGTCAACTTGAAACTTTGTTGGCGAGTTTGTTCCTGGAGTTTTCTTCCAATCATAAGAACCCCCAAAACTCTGTGCTAAACCCTTAAGTTTTAAAAGTTTAGTAGTAGGGAAAATGAAACGAAAATATGATAATGACAACCTAGGAACAGTTGTACCCCAGCAGATCTAACATGAAGGCTAATATCCAGCTTTTTGCAGCAATCAGGGTTCAACAGCTAGAGAACTGCATCAGCCAGTGACACTATGTCAGCTCAAGCCTCAGGGCTTTCTAATTAACAGTGCCTAGGGGAGTGACTTCTGTGAATTTGTCCAGACATATTTCCTCTCTTTCATTTCAGTTTTTTTGCTGCCACTAATAATATTTTAGCTGTTGTATATCTGAAATGCCTTTGGACTTGGGACCATGAGGATGGCTTTCTCTGTAGCACAAAAACTTGAGGATGTGAGGAACATGAACAGAAATTGTGCCCCTTATTTTTTCTTTCCTAGTCGTCTCCCCTGGTGTTTCTCCAGGCACTGTGTGTTCTGGTAGTGGCTGCAGCTGCACAGCTGAGTACAGGCTAGTGAGTGAACCTTCAGTCAGCATCCCCAGTAAGCATCATTGTCTTTTCCACTAGTGCTTACTCATGTTTAAAAGTATGAGCATACAGGGAGAACAAAACTAAATAAAATCATAACGTGAACTGGTGACTTCCAAGCTAATCTAAACCTGCCTCATGGTGTTCCCTACCTATGCCAAAAAATACTCAAAAGCCCATTTTAATATTTCTGAGGGTAAGTTACCTTCGCTCAGCCCATCATTACAGAAAAAAAAGGACTCAATCTGTGCTGCTTTCGGCTTCTCCATACTGTGTGAGACATTGAAAATGAGTTTTAAACCCCAACACAGTTATTCAGGCTTTGCAATATATCAAGATGGTTGAATCTTGCTTATTCTGGGACACTTGATACCACCCAAGTAACTATAAGGGATTTTACAGGATACACCAAGCCTTTTACCAAATCAGGTTCCAAAAGTTAAGCTTGTGTGTTCATCTACATGTTGTCTGTTGGTTATTTCTTTGAATTCATACTCACTGTGAATAATGTAAAACTCCAGCTTCAACTCCTGTTGGAAGCTATGCTTGTAGCATTCTGTGACAGTAGTTAGGGGAAACAGGGAACAGTGATGTCATTTAAACTGATTTCGGTGCCATCTGCTGTATTTCAGCTGCAACTGCCACTGTCTGGTGAAAGAACAAAAATTAAGTTCAGCTAGTGCACAAGGAAATGTAAATCCTGTTGTGTTTGGAAGAAACTATTTACACAATGGTAGATTTTGGTATTTTCTATGTAATAGATTAATTGCCTGTCAATCTTCTTAATAACATCCATGGCCAAAATGAAGATAACACGTTTATTTTAATACTAAAGTGAAAGTAAAGGCCAAAATGAAATAGCTTAAATCTATTCATCAAACAAAATTATGTATATATTATATATGTGTGTGTGTGTGTGTATATATATATACATAAAATAATGGTTCTGTATGATAACTACTAGCAGATTTTGAATAATAGCTGTGGAGGAATTGTAGCAGGTTGTACCACCAGAAACATTGGTTGTGAACTCTCAAGGTTTAAGAAGGAGAGAGAACATGTGGATTTTGAAGTTCCAGATGCATTTGCTTTCCTGACGAGGAACATACATTTCTCCTCTTGTAAACACAACAAACATAAATAACAGAGTAAGAATAAATACAGAGAATGCAATGTGACTTTATCTAGCCAGTTTCTACTTGTGACATTTTAAAATGGAAGAACATGTCCCTATGTGCTCTGAAATGTCATGAAATGTCATGTTAAATTGACAAAGGTATTCCCATGAAAAGTGTCCAGAAAATAGCTGGGATCAACACTTTTACCTGCTGCCTTTTGTTGTTTTAATATTATTTTGGTAACATGACAGCTAACACCAGCTGACACACATTGTGCGTCTGGCATGGAAAACAGCAATAAAAAATTTAGCAATGGGGCTTGATTCAAGTCAAAATGAAAAAAAATAATCTATGAGTATATAGACTGTTGGTGAGAAGGAAGAAAGGTAGGAAGAGAGTTGGTGCGTGTTGTAAGAAGATAGGATGCCCTTGTTTGTAGAGTCAGAATCACGGACTGGTTTGTGTTGGAGGGCACCCTAAAGCTCACCCAGTTCCAAACCCTGCCATTGTCAGGAACACCTTCCACTAGACCAGGTTGTTCCAAGCCCTGTCCAAGCTGGCCTTGAACACTGCCAGGGTTGGGGCAGCCACAGCTTCTCTGGGCACCCTGT
>JBAFWW010046026.1:0-16566 GCA_036873685.1 Agapornis canus | reverse complement strand
TTGAGGACACCAGAACTGCACACAATGCTCCAGGTGAGGTCTCACGAGAGAAGAGCAGAGGGGCAGGATCACCTCCCTCAACCTGCTGGTCACTCTCCTTTTTGATGCAGCCCAGGATACGGTGGCTTTCTGGCCTGCAAGTGCACACTGCATTGTTCAAGGCCAGGCTAGGTTTGACAGGCCATTGAGCAATCTGGTCTAGTGAAAGGTGTCCCCAGATATGGACAATTAGAATAATATAAGATCAGTAAAACCCAAAGCAAACTAAAGCAGAGGCTGGAACCTTGGGATGACCAGAAAGCTGCTGTTTCTAATGCATTTTTAAAATTCACCAATACAGTGAAACAGCACATGAAGAATCACAAAGAAACAAAAAGATTTGTCTTGCTCAATGCGTACCTGAAGTTAAGCCCCATGTCATTCCAGAATCTCCAAAGACAGAAAGGAAACAATCCCTGGCTGTTAGTTCACAGGGAAGTACAAGCCCTATGAAACAAAGCAAGTCTCTGCCACAGATGTGTTATCTTCACTACACATGATTTCTCCTGCAGCCCTAACTCAGTCTGATACACTGATCTGTACAGATGCTGCATAACCCACTGATACCATCAAAGGAATGGAAGTTGGGAAAACATGCAACCTTAATTTTTCTGTTATTTGTTCTGTGAGTCTGGGCAAAATAAACACCTGTCTGTGGTAATATGGGAGAATGAGAAAGGATATAATCCAAATATCACTCTTCGGATGGACATTTTGGAGAGACAAAGGGGGTGGAGAGAAAATGGAGTCCTTATCATATAGAAAGCATAAGGAAAGTTTTAATGAAAGCTGGGAGAGGGTTTGGTTGGTTGGGGGCTTTTTTCCCCCCTCCCAGACAGAGTCAGGAGAATTTCTGTAGTATACTTCTGAAAATATTCCTATTATGCCTTTTCTGGAAGAGCCAAACTGGAAAACAGGCACCTGAGCCTTACCCATAAAAAAAAGCACACAGAATTACAACCAAATTAAACTGCATTTTTGCTTCCAAGTAATAATCCTTTCCTCACACTTAAACCTTCTTCAAGAGAGTCTTCACTGTGAACAACTGTTAGCATAACAATTGTCCTTTCCGTTAAAGAGCACCCTCTTCAACTTCCACTTTAAAATCAGGTAGGATAACAACTCTAAGGTAATTAAAGTCTGGCAGCTCATAATTGAATTGCTAGAAGACAAAATGTCACAGCTCCACAAAACCCTCATTCCAGCCTATTTTAACATAACAAAGACACTCAAGGCATGAGCTCTACTAGAAAGTTCAGTAGGTTACAATTTTGATTTTCTAAACCAATCTGCTCTATTGATAAAGATCTGAATACAAATCCAGCTATACCCTGAACAAAGACGCTTTATGATGAAGTATTTATACCCCTGCTTATGGAATTAGCTTCAGTGGCACAAACACTTCCATGCCAATATAAACACACACAGATTCCCTGCAGTGTGCTGCTTTAACGATGCTCCAATTGAGTTAAATGCTAAAATTTTCTAGGCTTAGTAGCACCAATATTTTACTTTAGGGGAGCTGATCCATCATAGTTGTCAGTGTGCATGCCTTTAGCCCGTAGCCAAGGCAGGATCATTTGAGTTGCTTTGCTTTGCTTCATTGAAAACTAAGGTGACTCAAATTACTTTGAATTTGCTTCAGGCAAAGCTCGCACACATGGCCAGCTATAATGGATCAACTGAAATGCAGTAACAGATTGGTGAGGTTAAGGCCAGTGCTGAAACAGAGCACAAGTCCTTTGTATTTTTTCCCTTCCTGGCAATTTGAGCAAGGAACAAACCTAACTTGAGCCTTTGAGAGCTACTTCAAGCAGACAAGCAAACAACTACAAAATTCCTACACCTTGCAGTGTAATCTTCTAGAGCAATGTTAGCTACAGAGTAAGTTGAATTCAGAGATGAAGATCTGGACAGTTACTACAGTTACTCAGTTATCTTTGTGTCTAACTATTCAGCAGTACACCAGCAACCTGGTCTAGTGGAAGGTGTCCCTGCCCATGGCAGGGGCTTGGAAATGGATGAGCTTTAAGGTCCCTTCCAACTCAAACCATTTTATGATTCTATGATCTCTACTTCCAGTGAAATCTCACTGCTTCATATCACAAGACTTTTACAAATGAAACTAAGAAGCAAAATTAAATAAAAGAAAGGATGCAACTGTTTTTTTTGTCATTAACGGGTCATCTGGCACTACTGTGTATGTCCTTTGGTACCTACTCGAACAGTATGTGTTCCATACTGTATGCTGAACACAACTGCATCATCATCTGCATCACTTCCAGTGCTACTCCTTCTTAATTGAGAATAGACGAGAGTACAAGTTGTAGGTATCTATTACAAGTATGGTAGAGAAATCCTGGCTTGTCAAGACTACTCAGGAAACTGTCAATGCCATTAGAAATTCTCCTTGAAAACTGACACTGCAGAATGTGTCAGTAGTTTCTGATGATGTCAGATGAGAAACTGCAGCAACAGCTATGAGCAGAGCAGCGCTCCCTTGAGACACCAACTTTGGCAAGTTGTACTGAAACGCTGCAAGAATGCATCTGAAATTGAGATTACTGAAATGTAATACCTCTTTTTGAAAACTTTACTGCACACAATTTATCAAGCCAAAGCCACAGTTCCAGGAAGAGAGGACCATCTGTTTTCCTTTGGACTTCTTATTTTAAGGCTCACCTTTAATCAATTTAAAGTATTTTCATATGCTGGAATGCAAAGAATTAGTAACTTAAGAAGTAGATAAATGACTCAGACTCCTTGAAATACTGACTCCTCCAATTTTAATTATCATTAACTACAAAATAACTGCCTACATGTAACACAGGCTTATTAAATCTGATACCCTTATACTTTTAACCTACAAAGGGGGCAACAAGTACTCCCGATCTATTTCCATGCCAAGCTTTGCTCTTCACCTATCTTATATACCACTTGGATGAGTATAATCTCTCACAGGCCTATTTTTAAAGCCCAAATGAGAAAGTACTTATGACAACAAAAGTGCTATGCTTAATACTAGCCGGGTTTTCAGAACTGGGGAAATGAAAGGGTTGTGTTATAAACCTTATCTTACACATAATTTGAAACTAAATGCTTGTAAAAACAAAAAGCCTTTGAAGTATCAAAAGAAAATGGACTGAGAGCAGTACACTATATTCTTTAAAATATTTCCCAAGCTCAAAGCAAAATTACCATTAAGCTACATAAAATTACCATTCACTACATAAGTGAATAGATGAGTATGTCCATAATCCTATACTTCTGTCTATGTACAACTAGTTCATGCAAATATGTGAAAAGATGCAACTGAAAGACATGATGAAAGTAGCTGGTTTAATTCCCACAAATATCACACCTTAAACGAGCATCATCTCAAGATCAATTATAGTAAGTATCTAGTTGATTTCCAAGTTATCGTCTCACTTTTATAAGCTCACAAAACAAACAAAACTTTAATGTAAGAAACACAAAACAATTAAAAAAACCCAACCAAAACCTAAATCTGACAAACAGCTATGAAAGGTCTATCACCTAGCATAGCAGAGATATGCAGGAGAAACTCTACTCTTACCTATGAGATTCAGGGTTGTCCTCTTTAGTCACCATCCTCTACTATATCACTGTCCTACCAAACTGCATACAGAGTCATCTTCTTCCAGCAATCTTAATCTAAGAGTCTACAACTATCCCCTGACTATGTGGCTATAGGGAACACTTTATTTTTGCAAGAACCTGATACCCAAAACACAGCCACCCAAAACACAGCCTCACTGAACACAGACACGTATTTCTAAGGCCTCTTTTTAGATATACTATGATAGAAGAGAAGCTGATCATTCACAATTTTAGGCATCAAATTATGGCTTGAGTGAAGAATGCTGTTTAGTTTAATTCCCTTCCTGTGATTACCAGCACAACACTAACAGTTTACTAAAAAATAAGCTGTAACTCACAACATTGCAACCAAAGTACTCAAAGCCTATAGATTGTGGAGGTTACTTAGGGATTTGGCATTATAACAGTGGATTATAACACTACAGATCCAGGCACCTACTCTACTGCCAGAAATTGTAATCCTATAGCACAGACAACAGGAGTAAATGTCTACCATCACAGCCCACAGAGTGAAGCATGAGCCCAGAATTTCATTAGCACCTTAAGCTACTCTGTCAGACTGAACAAAGATGGCATTGTAGTCTGCTAACACTTGTCTGCTACAGCTCCATCTGCCTGAGCCTACTCATCAAGTCTAGCTGATGTGCTCAGTCTATGCAAAGAAAGGAGAATTAGAGGGAAAAAAAGTATAATAAAATCAACCTTTAAATAACTCCTAACACCCTTTCAGGATACAAACTTTGTCAAGCATACCGTAGCAAACAAGCTCCTGAAGCTGACCTTTCAGTTTTATTAAAGGTATTAACAAGAATACATACAAATGTTTTCTTACAAACAAAATATATGCTGCTTTTAAAGAGATAAACCTGTGAACCTTCCAGCCGATACACCTGATTGCATCTTCCATCACTACTTTAAAAGCTGCATGTGCAGCTGATTCCAGAAAGGATTTCAAAACATCTCTGCTGCATTACACAGCTAAAACATTCCTCTAAATATGTATTTTCTCATTACCTTTAATGTTAATAGAGATGCCTTTTGTCAAGTAAAACTAACCCTAATGTTTGACTGCCAGGGAAAGTATGTTACCTAGTTGCTGCTCTTACTTAAGAGGACTAAAGGCTGAGCAAGTGAATGCAATAACAGCACAGAAGTATGAGAGCTCCTCAATATGGAATCCTGCCAAAATGATCTGTTCTGATAAATGGCCTGACAAAAGGGAACCATAAATAAAGTTACTCTTTTGACATCATAAAGTTGATGCATATCCTACCCAAGCTAGTTTTGTATAAAACACCAAATAAATCTAAGAGATAAAAAGAAGGCAGAGAGATGCTTTTATTTCAGCTAAGTCTGCCTATTTATTCAGAAATCATTTGAACGTCAATTGTTGGCCTATCTGAAACGATTTCTCTGAGTATGTGCAACTCATATCCATTTCCAGCCTACACCATTATAAATACTGATCATTTCATATCCTGTACAGCATATTTTGCGTAACCAAGTTCAATTTAAAACTACAGTTATTAAAATGAACCATCAACTTTGCAATTGCCTACAGGGCTTTTTGGGTTTTATAAATCTTCTCAATAGTACCAATTGGATAATGAAGAAAGAGGCTTGATGAGAACATTTGCAACATGGGGTGAAACAGCATCAAAATACAGCGTTGAAAGAGACTTTGAAAAGGCTCAAAATCTTTCTTCAAACTTTTGACAAATGCTTTCAGTACATAAAGGAGAAATATTTTTACCTATAAGCAAACAGCAGCACATGTAGTATCTTTAAAAAGAAATGCTTAAGCATGATGTCCAGGTGTCCTCTGGGAGATCTATGGTTTAGTCATTCAATATGCCCCATATTGTGCACAATTTGCTTTTAAAGTACTGAAACAGAATTTAAATCTAGGTTATTTAACAAGGTATGAACAGTGCTAGGCAAAATTTAAGCACATTTTCCCTTCAAATGAAAGGGTTTAGGAACCTACCAAATCCCGGAATGCTTTTGAGACTGGATTTGAGACAGATTTTTTCAAGTCTGAGGTAGCTGTATCGCAGCAGGCAGTTCCACAGGAACATCCAGTCCATTCGTGTGCGATGGTTCATGATAATGACACTCCTTTCTCCAGGAACAAATCCATCACCAGTGACAACCACCTTGGCACCAAACACCATTTCCAGCAAGGCCTAGAAATAATGTCTCAATATTAATGCTGTACTCCCAGAAGAAAAGCATCAGCCTATCAGCAATAAAAATTCATTTGAATTATTTCACTTATTCACTCACATAATCGCTGGTAAACAAATTTCTGACTGTTTCCTAATAAAGCAGACAGCTTTCCCACAGTAACAGTCAGCTGTTCAACGGAAGAGAAAACAATAATTAAACAGGGCTTCTGAAAAAGCATTCTTTTCCAGTCAATGTCCAACATTAAACTTTCCTTTCCCTGATTTTCCTGGAATACTATCACGTAAGAATAAAAGTAAGGGTATCAGTTATAACTTGGTAGGTAAACTAAGGAGGGACAGGTTGCACAAATAATCTATTGCTCGATACTGTCAGGGCTGGGAAAGCATCAGAAGCTGCCAAATGGTCAGCAGGTTTGTGCTTGACTTCCACCTGCAAAAATAGCTAGAACCTAATGGCACAAAGAGCAGCATAGAGATTGAAATCCCAAGCAAGCTTGGACACAGTACATTAAAGCAGACCTAGGTCGGCACAGGTCTACACTGCAACCTAGAAACCTGCCTCTTCCCCACAACTGGCTGAATGCTAGCGCCTTGCAACCTTTTAAAAGCCTAGTGGAAAAACAGTGGAAAAGTACAAAATCCCAAGAAACAGATGCAGACAACAGATACTACCTAGAGGTAGACCTGAAGCTCTAAGATCAGGGCCACTGGCAGGATACTGTCCAACCTAGTTAGTGCAGGAAAAGAAAGCATCAAAAGATGGTTGGACATGTAGAGGAATAAACATTTGGCCTTAACATACAAAATTACCTCCTTACCTTCTCCTCCCCATTCCTTCTCCAGAAAAAACAGAGAAAAAAAGCAAAGTCTGGGGATTTAAACCGAGCTCCAGGAAGTAAAACAACTTTCTATTGTGTTCATATTTCTGTCACCTCTGGGCCACAGAACCTCAAAGCACACAGATTTCTCAGTTTAAGTCACCTGTAAAACGGGAATGCCATTCTCACAACTGCAAATGGCTTGGGCTCTCAGAATGAAAAGCATTCTATGTGCCAAATATTAATACAATTCATAGCTCACTACAATTCTGGCAAAGGTATTGCTGTCAAGAGTAACTGCGGACAACTCCAAAAGCAGAACAGTTTGTAGAGCTCAACTTTCAGGATAGAAAGAAGCAGCTTCTTTTTGTTTTGATGGCTTAATAAGAATCACATCACATATTTAACATCCATTTAACCATAATAATGAACAGATATCCCATTCTACATACCCTAGTGCTAGTATAAGCCCAACTGCATTGAAACACTTAAGACCTACCTCACTGTGCCATCCCACATACTCTGCTAGTAAGGAAATAGCATGTGGCAGAGGAGTGAGGAAGGTGGAAGTTTCTCTCTTAAACCACAGAGGTCAGGGTCAGAGTTTCCCTGTTGGAGGTCAACTGGTCTAACATTAGTTTATTGTCTGGAGACACAAACCCAAGTAGCTGCTTCTCCTAACTAACAATGGAATAGTGTAAGGGCAGAAAACTACTGCAGACAAGGTCTGAAGCCTCAAAATGGTTGGGTGCAAAATCTTTTTTAGACCTCTTTCCTGAACCTCAATTCCCAAGATCCTTATAAAACAATCTTTTCCACAAAAGTATTCAAATTATTTTGGTTTAGGTCCAGTGTGGGCTGAAATCAAACTTCTGGACAACAAAAGTTACCACAAACTAGTTGTAATAATCCAGAATTATAAAGCTAAGGAAGCTAATCAGACAGAAGACCAGTATCTGATTTGGGGAGCTGCAATTTTAGAAGAACTGGGACACAAACAGTGAAGGGGTCAATCTGTGACACTATCAGTACTCAGCTAAATTTCATCATCCCAGGAACTAACAATCCCTCTATTCCCTTTATGGGTAATTATTTCTTCCCTCCTAATTTCAATGCATTTAGTAATGACAAAAAGGACAAAAGTTTTAGAACAGGAAACAGCTCACACCCTTTTAAAACCACACAAGACAGAAACAGAGAAAGCAGAAATTATCTGATACATAATAAAGACAAAAGCTCCTTTATGCCATAAGATAAGTATTTCTGCACACCAATATAGCATTTTACTCCATAAAAAGTTAAACAAATCTTTAAAGGCCTAGAGGAACAAAGTCCTTTTGTTTTCAGAGGACAGATGAAGAGACAGATCCCATTTATACTGCCTTTCCTCAGGAACAGTTCAGGGAAGGGCTTTGTGATTGGTTTCTAATATGTATTTCCAGAAATATATATTGGTATATTTCTCCAATACCTATAAAGTTGATGCATTATAAGTGAGGACGACATCATTTCTAGGGGCAGTTCTTCTTCAACTGAAATTACTTGCTCTAATTCAACTACACAGACTAAATTCTAAGAGGGATTAAGTAAGAGAATAGTGAAGATCAGCAACAGTGTATCAGACAGTGAGTAATTTTCCTAATTAGATAGAGCACACTTGAAAAGAACAGTTTGTTAGACTATTCATTTAGGAAGCATGTAATGTTAGAAAGTCATCCTGCTTCCTAGTGCTTCACCTACACTCCTCTGATCAGCATCTAACTGACACTGGATGGAGATGCCATGACAAGGCCTTTTCAAGAGTACTATTAAGACATGGTATTAGCTTAGGTTTAAATTAAAACTGTTAAAGAAGAGGGGGACAATCTCCACCACTGAGCTAAATCCCAAGTCTCTACAGTTAGTAAGTGTATTAAGGCCCATTTTAACAAAAGCACAGAAAGAAAACCAACATTAAAAGTGTGAGCAAACTAAATTGTGGGATTACACAGAATTGCCCAGAACTTGACTCATCAAACTGGAACTTACCACTGGGAGTGTGAGCCAAGTGGCCACAATGGAATCGGTGATCCAGCGATACCAGGCTGGTGAGATAAACATCAAAGGTAGAAAAGGACCCAGCATGAATATACTTCCAAAAAAACTTCCCAAGAATAGTGTAAGTACAAAGTATATCCCTCTCCATGACACCATGGCTCTGAAAAAAGAAAGTTGGTACTGTGTTAGACGAACTGAAAGTAAACACATAACTTCCCAAGTCCGTAAAGTCTAGTTTGAGGCAATATTCCTCCTGTTTTCCCTTTTTTTCCCATGGCTCACAACACATGATGACATTAAACACAATCAAGATGCTTTACTTCACAAGCAGCAGTAAGAGAATGACTTCATAAACACAGTGATTTGTAAGGAGCAATAGGGTATTAAAGGGATCATAAAACTATCAGCTACATCATAATTTCCTCCACTTACTACACAACGCAGTTCTACTCTAAACTCTTGAACATGCCATTTTTGTTATCCAGAGGTATTAATGAGGTATAGGAGAGAATCACAGAATAGTTTGGGATAGAAGGGACCTTTAAAGCTCATCTAGTCCAATCCCCTGCAATCAGCAAGGACATCTTCAACCAGATCACATTGCCCAGAACCACATCCAGCCTGGCCTTGAACATCTCCAGGGATGGCGCATCCATCACCTCTCTGGGCAGCATGTGCCAGTGTTTTACCACTCATTGTAAAACATCTCTCCCTCAAATCCAGCCTGAATCTACCCTCCTTAGTTTAAAACCATCACACCTCATCCTATCAGAACAGGCCCTGCTAAAACCACCTAAGAACACTTGTTTTATTAAAGTTTTCAGCCATTACCATTGTCACTCGCAGCACATCAACGTTAGCATTTTGTAAAGACAGGGAATCTTGCTTTTTCTCTTTATCCATTTTGTTTCTTCTTGCTAAACACAACGCCACAGAAACTCTTCTTCCCTGCCTAACAAGGGTCTACGTGTGACCTCCTTCAGAAACCACTTAAAGCTTGTGTTGTGAGACTGCTCAACCATTTCAAACCCCAGTTCCTTTTCATCTCAGCAGGGCAGGCAAGCAGCGGCTGAAACCTCCCGACCCACCTCCTGACCCACTCTGGCTTAGAGAATTTGAGACCTTTTGAAGTCTGTTGTACTTCAACTGCCCTTATCAGTTATTTTCCATCTTACGCCACCAAAAAGCCAATATCCTCGGGTTTTTAAGACAGTAGTCTAGACTGGGAATATTTCAGTGCTACCAGCTAGACTCCCTCATTATAAATTGAAATGTACAGTGCACAGAGCTTCTTAATGCATTATGGTGGAACACTCAGCAATCCTCCAAGCATTTGCAATAGCTACAAGCTTTCACAATTTAGCAACTACTACCAGCTAGGACAAAACAAATGTGGAAATATCAGTCCTCTAGATTAGGGCCTAAAAATAGTCTGGTTTCATCTATTTAGGACTCAACCAATTGTTTAGAAGACCAAAGGTTAAGTAGAAGTCACTTTTCAGTCAATTCATTGAATGCCTTTCTTTGACAGGCTATTTTAGAAACTGTAAGAGCTCAGATGGACAGGACTTCAAGACAAGCAAAACAGGAAGCTGGTGTTTTTCATTTTAAAATGAGCAATGGAAAAGTAATCCATTAAGCCTTGTGTAATGTAACATACATGATTTATCTCAGGCATGTTTGGGGCAATGTCCATAGCAATAATGTTTGCACAGCAAAGCATTCAGAAGTCGAGGAATGGCAACACCAGTGTTGCTAGCACACCAGTTTTATTGTGCTATTTCATGCTGACAAGAAAGTGGCTCTATTTTAGGATACTTCTGGGTTTAAACAATTTTCTAAACTGTACATATTTGGAGGAAGGCCAAGAGAAGAGGCCGTGCAAATCTGTTCATGTAAGAAGGACACAGCGAGCTGTATTTAGCCCAACTCCTGCAGCACAGCAGCAAACAAAGTAGCACTAAATACAAATGTGCTGATACCTGTATCAGAAATATTTTACCACAATGAAATCTGAATTCAAACAAACACACATTATTCACATCCTGGAGCACAGAGCACTCTCCTTCCTGCCAAAAAGCAGGAACTAAATAACCAGCTGTCTACATACACACACACTAATCAATTTTGACATATCAACAGCACTGCAGTGCACTGAAGGAACAATGCTCCAACTGCCTTCTTGTGTTCGTTACTGCAAACCTGTGTGTGGAAAGTCCAAAATAAAAGTGGCAGAGGACAAAAGAAAACACAGGACAGGAACTATAGAAAGGGCAAAGGAAAAGCATTAGTTGCAGCAGTCCCAGAAGAAAAGGCCTTCTCCTGACAAATCAAGATTTGAGACCTACTGCAAAAGGCAGCAAGGAGGATTAAAATTCAATGTGCTTGATCTAATCAAGCTTTTTTTGAGGAAATCACACAGCAAAACATCTGGGAACACCTAGAGACAGCTTTCAGATAGGTAAAACCCCCTAGCAGGCACAGAACGTGGCTTTGTTTAGCTTCAGCAGGCAACTCTGGTCCTCTGTGAGGCTGCTCAGAGCCACTGCTCATCTGGTCAGACATAGTGACATTTGCCAGACAGACATCCTGGTTCCAAGCAGGTGCTGGACAATGCAGAGGTGCATGTTCCAGCTCCAAATACTTGACTACTGGACACAGGTAACCACAGAGTTAATGGAAGAAGACATCACTCTTTCATCCTCCTGGACTCCTAAGAAAGCAATGTAGGTCACTTAGTCACAGGCTGGGCTCTTCACAGGTTACACTGGTCCTTCCCTCAAGTCACAGCACAGAGCCAAATATTCAAGGAAAAAACCCCAAACCATCTTTTCTCCCTTTCATGTGAAAGACTATTGTAAACTCTTTTTAAGATGAAGGCATCTGAGCTATAAAAAAACCCAGGGAAGTTCTGAGGTTTCTGTTCTTCAAACAGCACCCCTGCACTATTTTCTTTAACATTACAGTATATGCATATATAAATTATACTGCATTCTACTGGGTTAAATTTCTAGACACAAAAGATACCATGTGTGTTAAATCAATGTCATTTATCTTTCTTGAAGCCACATTTAAAAGTGTGATGCATACATTTTGCTTATTGCTTATATATAATACATATAATACAGCTTTACACATGTATGTGTGCATTTATCCAAAATAATGGATAGACTTTGCCTCTGAATCACCTCCACCACAATAAAGCACAGAACATGCAAACAGGTATGAGAACAGAAAAAACAACTCCCCCTTCATGAACTTGAGTAAAACTGCAAAATGAGAAAACTATGATAAAGTGAAGAACTTACAGCAGAAAGCCACCATCCAGCTGAGCTTCTGGGAACAGTGCTCAGCAAGCTCGGTTTAGCAACAAGGTGAAGTTGCTAACACATTCAACACGTGAGTTCTCATTTGTGGTGTTACATGGTGGTGTTACAGCCCAGGCAATAGGTTACGTGATTTAAAATGCATGTCACCTATACATGTCAGTCTAGAAACATTTATATATATGCTCTCATTTTAGTCAACAGTCAAGGATGGGTATTCACCACATGATGCCACTGCCAGCACATGCGCTGGGGTAGTCAGCGGAAGTCACAGAAGCCTTGAATGGTTTGGGTTGAAAGGGACTTTAAAGCTCATGCAGTTCCAACCCCCTGCCACACAGAGACATCTTCCATTAGAGCAGGTTACTCCAAGCCCTATCCAACAAGCTTGTTTGGGCCAGCAAAGAGCACAAGGCTCCAAGCAGCCACACACCCTGCTGAGAAGGAACGCTGTAATGCTGAGGACTGCACAAATGGCATGCTGGCTCAGCACTCCTTCCAGGCCAGGCCAGGCTCTGCACACTGGTGTCAACAAGCGTTGGCACTATAAGGGCTGTTTATTGTATGCAGTTTACCATTGTGCCAGCCACCTGAGGAATTCCCAGACACCTACTACCAAAGACAACATGGAATGGACTCTATTAGCATCCATTTGCATCTATCAGCCCCTTAAAACACCTAGCTTAGAATCAAAGTAACTTTACAGATATGTCACCCATCCCAAATATAACATACGCATTCAGCAGGAAAAGTAACAGCTACAAATCAACGCAAAATACAGCAGCTTCAAAACATCATTTTAAAAACAACCAAATAATCTCCAAGGGAAAAGAGTACTTAATAAGGACTTGTAAAATGATCTAAAACAAATGTGAAAAATCTCAAACCAAAGAAGCTGGGAGATGATTCATGTCGGAGATGAGACACCCGAGAAATTAACTAAAGGATTCAACAGGAAGCCTGACTAAAAGAGCCCCAGCATTTCCAAAGTGCAGAAGTATTCCTTTCCTGCTGCTGACAGCTATCTCTTCCTAATGCAGTAATCACTCTCAGCACTGGATTTAGCATGTAATACAGCCTTTATGCATCTTAAAGCTACTTTCCATTTGCTGTGTGTGTCAGAGACAGTGAATTTCTTTTACGATTCAGACTGAAAGCTGCGAGCTGTAAGAAAGACAGCTCCTTCATACCAGGCTTGTCGTTCTTCATCTATTTAGTGGCAGAACTCCAAGTTATTGGGGTACTGTACTTCACATGTCCTCGTTGCCATAGCAGAAGGAAAACATGCTCTGTCTCCAGGTAACAAGAAACAGTAATTCTTAAAATACAATTTTTGTTTCACATTTCAGTTCATTTTAAAAATTCTTGGCTACAACAGGACAAATTGCTTTCCAAAATGGCTGCATTTCTGTAAACTTAACCTTTATTAGGATATTTACTTGAAATTATCTCAGTATTTAAATGCAAACAATTTGTTTGCATATTAACATAAAGCAGAGGCACCATGGTGTGATGAGATTTTGGCTTGTTTTGCTTATCTTATACATGCTTTTATTCAAGGTACAGCTGGAACAACAGACAAACCACAGCTTGTTATAAGGATGATGATTTCAAAGTTTTAAACTGGCTGTTCTCTCCAACAAAACTAGGTTTTCTTCATAACCATTTCTATGGCTTATACACAGGCAAAGGATGTAAAATCATAGAATAGTTAGGGTTGGAAAGGACCTTAAGATCATCCAGTTTCAACCCCCCTGCCATAAGCAGGGACACCTCACACTAAACCATGCCACCCAAGGCTCTGTCCAACCTGGCTTTGAACACTGCCAGGGGTCTTTCCTAGTTTACAGTGGCTGAGCACAATTATGCCACTGACTCCTGTTGATGTTTCCTTTAGGAGAAAGTAGATACCATTGGGTGTCTCACACCTTTTCTGCAGAGACCACATTGGCACAGGAGGCACTGAAGCCGCACCTTTGTGATCCTAAAAGAACAGCATCTCCTTAGACATCCTCCTAAAAGCTCCTCTACCTGGACGAAAGACTCAAAGAGCCACAATGTCACAAGAACAGAACAGATCGGAAGTGGCTGCAGAGACTTCCCAAGTTATGAGAACCTTGGAACAGGCCCTCTGAGCCCATGAGGCTTCCTTAGCAACCTGACCTGCTGAAGGCTCTGCAGCCACCCAAAGGGGTGAGATCAGCCCATCCCCATCACCTGCAGTCGCATGGCCATGCAGTTAGGTGAATCAGAGAGCACACTCATCTGAAAATGGCTGGAGGTTTTGTGGGATTGCTTTTTGTCCCCATCAGTTTGCTGATGCTGTTGACCAAACATGGCAGGGAAAAGAGGCAGGACATGCCTTTTTAATAACAGTGCAATCATTGGATGGCTGAAAACGCTTGTGAAACTGTGCCATAGGGTTTTGCAAGCCTAGTGCAGTGTGCATCTCCCCAGGTCCTTTCCTCCCAGAGGCCTCAGTTCAACACTGCATTTAAATGACTGAAGGTCAGGCTCAAGAGTAATTCCTAAGTCATTTGATATTTAATTTCGATTTAATGATATTCTTAGCTTAAATTTAATGATAAGCTTAGATTTATTTGCATGTGCAGTTAGTTTGTTGCATTCATGTTTTTCCCTGCAATAAGAGTATTTCTCAGGAGGAGCATCACAGTCGTGTGTATACAAAGGAATTAATTCTTCCTAAAGGGTGATCCAAGTTAAGAATTTGTCTCATTAGTTGAGAGCTGATTTATTCACTCTTTCTCTTTACGGACAGTAACAGGTTTCCTTGCACCTGGGTAGGACTCAGAACTTTCAGTTAACTCCATCTGCAGATTTAGTCCAATGTTCCCTTATCAGAGTCAGTCTTACGAGAGGCTTTTTGCTGTTTAAAGTTTTCCAAACTCACAGGGCTGGAGTACAAGTATCTGAATCTGCATTTGAGCCCCTCAAGTCACTTTGGCGGCTGTGAGCTTCCACATCATTTCAAATGAGAGGGGGAAAAAGGAAGTCTCCAGTTCTCTCTGTGGCTGTGTGGACCAGCAGGGCCATTTCTGAGCACATCTTCCTCTCCATTGGGGAGCAGGGTCATGGCACAACACGGAGAACACCTGCATACCCCTGAGGGGTCAGATAGGAACAAGTGAGGAGAGGAGCAGTGATGGTAATAGAAAAAGAAAGGTGAAAATACTTGGGGTTTAAGAGGGGTTGCAAAGACACTCCAGGAATACTAAATACTGGGTATTACACAATTAAATGAAACCTTCTGCTGGTATAAAATGTATTTAAAGCCAAATCGGCCTGCCTGAGTTGAAGTGTGATGCCATGCTGCTCACATTATATATGAACAGTAATTGAAAACAGGACATCTGCAGAAATTAACCATTAACTGTTGAGCACTAAAAATCTTTAATTGAGTTTGTAAGCCCTTAATGGCACAGTTAACCTTAAACACAGCCTGGTGCACGCACTACCTGGTTAACACTGGTTAATAGCTCTAACAGCTGATAATATTTCACACCCATGAGAACACCAGATTAGCAAGAGACTTGGTGGAATGAGCTCAGCTCGCCACTCTTTTGGACCACAGACATAACAGCTTAACCTTTCTGCTGTAAGTGGTGTTTGGGGTTTTCTTCCTTCCAGCCCTGCATGTGATGAGAGCACCTCTGCTCGTATGGCTCTGTGAACTGCAGACACCGCTGTGTCCTCAAGGCAATTTGTGGTGTAGCAGCAGATGGAAACTACTTGGGAAATGATGGATAAATACATGTCAGGAGTACTGACAACTGGAAGAAGTGGCTATAACCTGAAATAACCCAAGGAGGGCAAAACCTACCCCAAGGAGGGCAAAACCTACCCCAAGGAGGGCAAAACCTACCCCAAGGTGTCAATGGGAGCTGGAGAGATGTAGGCTGTGAAGGACACATTCTACCTGCTCAGCTGAACAGTTGTTTGGAAATCTGAAAGATACCATCCTCTACTATTAAACCATGTGTCTAGTAAGCCCTTAGGGCCACTGCAGCCCAGGAAGCCCAATCAGGAAGTACAACTGCAGGGATACAAGTTGTTGAGAGGGATTGATGCAAGGAACAGAGCTGACAAACAGGTGAAAGAACAACTGTTGGAAAAGCACATACTTCTCTGGCAACAAGAAGACCTTGACAAGTGGATACCTGGGTCCAACCTAGCACTGTCAGTGTTAGGTTCCCTGGTTCAGAGGCTTGTGAACAAAACTGTACTTTGTTACTGCCAACTTCTAGTGCATTTCTAAATGAATTAACTCTGCTGTTGTTCCAGGAGAAGTATATGGATCTAACAACAAGAAGAGAAAATCAAAATCTCTGGGCATGAGATGCAGAGCTGTGTTAGCCATAACATGAGTGTGTGCCACTGCTCCTCCAAGGCTGGCATTTATGTGGAGAAAATCACCTGGCATCTGTACCTTGGGTTGTCCTGAGGGCATCCTCACCCAAACCCATAGAATCATAGAATAGTTCGGGTTGGAAAGGACCTTAAGATCATCCAGTTCCA